>PVKC010026170.1:0-16695 GCA_004027635.1 Crocidura indochinensis | reverse complement strand
AATCTTAGGCCCAAGCATGCAACAGAGAAGACAGTCCAGAGAGAAATGCTGGGCTTCAATGATCCAGCACAGACCTTAGTGTGATATTTTCTCTTCTTGTTGCGATGATGTTCTTTTCTTAGAAAGAGCGCACAGCTGCATAGCAAAGCGGAGCCAAAGTGTTGTTCTTTTTTTTTTTTTTTTTTTTTTTTTGGTTTTTGGGCCACACCCAGTGACGCTCAGGGGTTACTCCTGGCTATGCGCTCAGAAGTCGCTCCTGGCAGGCACGGGGGACCATATGGGAACCGGGGGATCGAACCGTGGTCCGTCCAAGGCTAGCAAGGTAAGGCAGGCACCTTACCTGCAGCGCCACCGCCCAGCCCCCCAAAGTGCTCTTCTACAGCCTCTTTTGGCCCACTCCCAAGAGGTTTAGGCGACAGGAGAGGAGAGAGAAACAGACAGGACTCACAGTTTTTCGCAGGCAGGCGTAGATTTGCAGAACTTCCCAGCCTGATGTCACAAACAAGGGACCTGGATTTTTCATGGAGATGTTTTTAGAATTATTACTTTCCAAGGGGTGGGGTGGCCTATGCATCTGTTCTCAGGGGCTTATGTACATTGAGGAATTTATTCTTGGAGGACTCAGGGGTAATGTATGGGGTGTTGGGGATGGGACCTGGTTTGCTCTGTACAAGCATAGTGCCCTGCATATTGTACTATGGCTCTGAGACCCCCCCCCTTACAAGACATTTCTGTTTGAGTAGCGGATTTGGAAGACTGGAGAAAAATTCCAAAAGTAAAAAAAAAGTAAACACTACCAGATTTCCTAAACCAAATTCCTCCTTACAATCTGCAATTTTTTTCTCCAGAGTTAATTTTTGTTACCATATATTTTTATTCTCCTAGAAATATGTGTAACTTTCATGAGAATGGTACACTGTTTGCACTTAGTATTCCATCCATAATCTGTTTTTTCTTTTTTCTTTACTTTTTTTTCTATTGGTTTTTGGGTCACATCCGGCAGAGGCCAGGGGTTCCTCCTGGCTCTACACTCAGAAATCGTTTCTGGCAAGCTCAGGGGACCATACAGGGTGCCAGGACTTGAACTGGGTCCGACCGGGGTGGGCTGCATGCAAGGTAAATAATGCCTTATAACTGTACTATCTCTTCAATCCGTCTTCACACATCTCTAATTAGTTTCTTAATATCAGATGTCTAGAAGAGCTCAAAACATTTTTGGTATGCCTAAGGCACTTCCATTTAAAGTTAAGTAAGACCACATATGCCACTTTTTCTTGGCCAACTCTAGAAATACAGGCACATGTTCTGTTTGCACTCTAGGTTAAATGGCTTTGTTTGGATAACTTTTCCTTTATTCTGACTTATTTATATCGTTTATTTTAATTCTACTACGAGGCAGTGGTATTTGTTGTTGTTGTTATTATTGTTCAGTTTTCTTTTTTCTTTTTCTTTTTGGCTTTGGGGTCACCCAGCGGCATTCGGGTTGCTTCTGGCTCTTCACTCAGAATTCATTTGAGGCAGGCAGAGGGGAACATAGAGGATGCCGGGATTTGAACCACCTTCAGTCTGGGTTGGTTGTATGCAAGGTGAACGCCCTGCCGCTGTGCTATCTCTCTGGCCGGCAGTACAGATGTTTGACCTCAGACTTTCATTCATTGTCATAGAACCTAGATCAGTATGAGGTCACAATGCTGCTTGACTGGCTGCAGGGGGCGGCGAGGTGGCGCTCGAGGTAAGGTGTCTGCCTTGCAAGCGCTAGCCAAGGAAGGACCGTGGTTCGATCCCCCAGCGTCCCATCTGGTCCCCCCCAAGCCAGGGGCGATTTCTGAGCTCTTAGCCAGGAGTAACCCCTGAGCATCAAATGGGTGTGACCCGAAAAAAAACAAAAATAAAAAAAAAGAAGAAAGGCAGAGGCTACCACGTGTTGTGAAGAGTTTCTGAATTATTTTTCTGAAAACAGGCAAGATGTTATTAGACTGTCGACTTTATATGAGTCACTTTTGTAGAGTCAAGTTCCTTTTCAGAGTTTAATCCAAATAGTTCTGCTTTCAGAATGATTGTGGAAAAAGTCACACTTTTTTCTGGAAAAAGTTTATGGTGTGTATTTTGATGAGTTATGCTATTAATTTCCTGAGACTAATTTTGCCTTGTGCAAAAAATGGGTAAGATATGGGCACAGGGTTATGATTACATTGAAATATAGTATATATCTACTGACTAATCTGCTATTTAGTTTTTACATATATTAAACAAAATGAAAGTTCTGAGATACTTCACTGTACTGTTTTGCCTTGCATAAAAATATTGTAATAAGTCAAGTGAATAGATACTAATTTTATTCAACTAATAAGTACATTTAATGGGTCTTGGTATATTAACTTTTTAATTTTTAAACAGTTTTAAAGCTAGTATTTTCATCATTTTTTTCTTTACAATATCATCTTTTTCTTTTGTAGAATGCATCTGTTCCATTCACAAAATCTTCTGACAGTGAGGACAGAAGTGAAGCAGGGACTTCTCAGGTCTGTTCCTGTTATTTAAAAATAAGTTAAGCAAGTAGTGCTGTCTGTCAATGTTATTAGCATTTTCCTTTGCATTGAAACAGGGATGAGAGGAGAGGCAGTGAGAGCGCACTGGAAGCTGGCTGGGAGAAGGAAGCTCAGGGCACCGCAGGAGAAATGCCTGGAGACAGGGACCACTGAGCGCTGCCAGAGAGGTGGTGAGGTTGGAAAGGAGGTACTGGGAAGGTCACGAGTGGGTCTTCGGAGGGTGACCATAACAAGTACCCTGGAGGTCCCTGAGACCTGAGAGAGAGGCCAGAGGGAGCTCAAAAATTTTTGCCAACTAGCCACCATACCATAGGCAGCCCGGGGAGTCAGAGAGCAAGGAGGAGCAGTGACTGAGGGCCAAAAAGGAAGCGCAGGCTGATCCCAAGTGAGGGAGGTGACTCATCTAGGCCCAAAGGCATCCTTTGCTACTGTGGACAGAAGCAGACTACACTGTCTCACAGGAAAGAAAGGGGATCCTCCAGGCTGGTCTGGAGGATGGGAAGAGCCAAGCCAAGGGACCCAACCCCAATACACAAGAGGCAAAAGCAATCTGACTCAGAAGACACTTCACTCTAAGCCACACCAATATAAGCAAAGAAATATGGGTAGATCAAGGAAGACCATAAGTCCAGGGGATATGGAAAGGATCCCTAGTAAATTTCCAAGTCCTCCAAAATGCACAGACCAAACAGAAGAAGATCTTAAATTGGCAATGAGGAACGAAATGCAAGCCATATTAAAAGAAATGAAACACTAGCCAGCGAATACAAGCAATCCATGGACAAACAGATCAACAAACTAAAAGAAGAATTGTTACAAAATATGAGAGACTCCATGGAAACAGAATTAAAGGGACTACACACAACCACATAAAGTCAGAAGAGCAGAATCGCACAGCTCGAGAACCATATAGAACAACTCAACAATAAACTGCAAACAAAAGACAACATAGAATTCAACAGAGAAATAGAAGGTAAAGCACTGGAAGTAAAATTCCAGTATTTAATGAACAAAGACAAAAGAGACAATCTAAAAATTGTAGGCATACCAGAAGGGGAAGAAATAGGAAAAGGAGAAGAACAATTAGTCAGAGAGATAATAGCGGAAAACTTTCCCACCCTCTTGAAAGACGCATCTGAGCAAATCCAGAAGGTGAAAAGAATCCTCAACAAAACAGACCCTAACAAACTAACACCAAGACACATAGTAGATCACATGGCAAGAAACAAAGAGAAAGGAGACCTACTTAAAGCAATAAGGGAGAAAACCCCCCTCACATACAAAGGAAGGAACATTAGAATCAAACCAGATCTCCCATATGAAATCCTCCAAGCAAGATGACAGTGGAACAGCATATATAAACGACTTAATGAAAGAAATTTTCAACCTAGAGTCCACTATCCAGCAAAACCCTCATTCACATAGGAAGGAAGGCTAAAATCATTCTCAAACAAAAATGAACTCGCATTATTTGTGCAAACAAAACCGATTCCAAATGAGCTACTCAGAGATGAATTACACAATCCAAACCCCTGATTATAACAAAAACCAACCTAAACAACATAACTACACAACAGCCATCTCTGTCAATAATCTCCCTAAATGTTAATGGTCTAAACTCTCCCATTAAAAGACACATAATAGAGAACTGGATTAGAAAACAATTACCAGAGTTTTGCTGCCTACAAGAAACACACCTACAAGTACAGGATAGGCACAGGCTTAGAATAAAAGGATGGAAATCAATTATCCAGGACAATGGAAATTAAAAAAAGCAGGGACGGCCATTCTGATATCAGACCAAATTGCATTTAACCTCAGGAAAGTGATCAGAGACAAAGAGGGTCACTACTTACTGATCAGGGGTACACTAGACCAAGAAGTGCTAACACTGGTTAATATCTACACACCTAATGTAGAGCCAGCAAAATATGTATGGCAACTGCTTACAAAACTGGAGAAACACATGAAAGGAAACGTGATAGTAGTTGGAGACCATAATGCCCCCCTATCATCACTGCATAGATCCACCAGACAGAAACCTAAAAAAGAAATAAGAGCCCTAAATGAAAAACTAGAAGAACTAAGGACTAATAGACTTATATAGGGCCCTCCACCCAGAGAAAGTAGAATATACATTCTTCTCAAGTCCACACGGAACCTTCTCCAGAATAGACCATACCTTAGGATACAAATCTAACCTGCATAAGACCACAAAAGTAAGGAACATAAGAAGCACTCTGTCGGATCACTATGCAACAGAGGTCAAAATTTACTGTAAAAAGAAGCAATGGAGAAAATCCAACACCTGGAGATTAAACAACATGCTGCTCAACAATAGCTGGGTCAAAGAGGTACTCAAGGAAGAAATAAAAAGATTTCTTGAGACAAACAACAATGAAGAAACAACCTGTTAAAATTTGTGGGACACAGCAAAAGCAGTAATCAGGGAGGAAATCATAGCAATACAATCCTATATCAGGAAAGAGGAAAGTAACAAAATTAACAGCTTAAAGGACCACCAAAAGGATCTGGAACAACAGCAACAAAGAACCCCAAACACAACCAGAAGACAGAAAATAATAAAAACCAGAGCAGAAATAACACATAGAAACTAAGAAAAGAATACAGAAAATCAATGAGACCAAGAGTTGATTTTTTGAAAGAATAGAGAGATAGCATGGAGGTAAGGCGTTTGCCTTTCATGCAAAAGGTCATCGGTTCGAATCTCGGTGCCCCATATGGTCCCCCGTGGCTGCCGGGAGCGATTTCTGAGCATGAAGCCAGGAGTAACCCCTGAGCACTGCTGGGTGTGACCCAAAAACCAAAAAAAAAAAAAAAAAGAAAGAATAAACAAGATAGACAAACCATTGGCAAGACTCACCAAAAAAAGAGCGAAAACACCCAAATAAACAGGATCACAAATGAAAGGGGAGAGATTATAACAAAACCCCAAGAAATCCAACACATCATGAGGGCATATTATGAACAACTATACTCAGTTAGACTAGAGAACCCAGAAGAAAGTGACAGATTCTTGGAAAAATACCAGCTTCCAAGACTAGAAAAGGAGGACTTAGAAAGTCTAAACTGGCCAATCACCTCAGAGGAAATTTAAACAGTAATTAAGAAACTTCCCAAGAACAAAAGTCCAAGCCCAGATTGTTTTATAGGTGAATTCTATCAAACATTCCAAGAAGAATTACTTCCACTGATTCATAGGCTCTTCCAAACCATTGAAAAGACAGGAATCCTCCCCAATTCCTTTTATGAGGCTAATATCACTCTGATTCTCAAAGAGGCCAAAGACACCACCAGGAAAGAAAACTACAGACCAATCTCACTAATGAACCATAGACACAAAAATACTCAACAAAATCTTAGCAAACCGAATACAGCACTACATCAAAAAGATTATACACCATGACCAAGTGGGTTTCATCCCAGGGATGCAAGGCTCTTTCAACATACGCAAATCAATCAACATCATACACCACATCAATAATAAAAAAGAAAAAACCACATGATCATATCAATCGATGCAGAGAAGACATTTGACAAAATCCAACACTCATTCATACTGAAAATACTAAGCAAGATAGGTCTGGAAGGAACCTCTCTCAAGATAGTTACAGTTATCTATGAAAAGCCCACAGCCAACATTATCCTTAATGGTGAGAAACTGAAAACATTCCCACTAAGGTCAGGAACCAGGCAAGGATGTCCACTTTCTCCACTCTAATTCAACATAGTCTTAGAAGTCCTAGCAACAGCAATCAGACAAGAGAAGGGAATCAAAGGAATTAAAATAGGGAAAGAGGAACTCAAACTGTCTCTTTTTACAGATGCCATGATGATATACATGGAAAACCCTAAAGAGTCCACAGTAAAACTCCTAGAAACAATAAACCAATACAGCAAAGTTGCTGGTTACAAAGTACACAAAAGACAGTAGCATTTCTCTATACAAATAATGAAGCAGAAGAGAGGGAAATTAAGAATACGATTCCATTTAAAATAGTACCAAAAAACATCAAGTATCTAGGAATCAATCTTACATGGGAAGTGAAGGACTTATACCAGGCAAACTTCAAAACACTTCAGAAAGAAATTGAAGAAGATCTTGGGAAATGGAAGAACATCCCATGCTCATGGGTACGTAGAATCAACATAGTCAAAATGACTATCCTACCCAAACTCCTATATAGATTTCATGCAATCCCAATCCAAATTCAGACATCATTCTTTTAGGACTTAGAACAATCAATCATAAAATTTATCTGGAACCACAAAAGACCCAGGATAGCCAAACACATACTAAAAACCCAGAAGCTGGGTGGCATATCCTTACCTAACTTGAAGCTATACTATAAAGCTATAGTGGTCAAAACAGCATGGTACTGGTACAAGAACAGAGTCTCAGATCAATGTATTAGAACATAATATCCAGACATAAGCCCCCAGATATACAGTCTAGTGATATTTGACAAAAGAGCCAAGAACTTGAAATGGGACAAAGAAGGTCTTTTCAACAAATGGTGTTGGTACAACTGGAAAACCACATGTATGAAATTCAAAATTGACCCATACCTCACTCCTTATACAAAAACCAACTCAAAATGGATCAAAGACCTCAAAATTAGACCGAAATCTATAAAGTTTATAGAGAATAAAATAGGTAGAACACTCGAAGATCTATATATCGAAAAGGTCTTTGAGGATGGAGCACCAATGGCAAGAACTCTAGTGACAAACATAAACAAATGGGACTGCATCAAACTAAAAAGCTTCTGCATGGCAAAAGAAACCCAACTTAACACAAGTAGACAGTTAACTGACTGGGAAAAAATCTTTTCACCCATCATATCAGATAAAGGGCTGATATCCAGAATATACAAAACAGTCAAAAAACTGAGCCCCCCAAATCAAATGAAGTCATAAAAAATGGGAAGATGAAATGAATAGACATTTCTCTGAAGAAGACTGAAAGATGGCCAACAAACACATGAAAACATGCTCACCTTCACTCATCATTAGGGAAATTCAAATAAAGACAACAATGAGGTACCACCAGTGAGAATGGCTCACATAAAAAATAATAGGAACAATCTATGTTGGCGGGGATGTGGCATGAAAGGCACTCTCATCCACTGCTGGTGGGAATGCCCCCTAATCCAATCCCTATGGAGAACAGTCTGGAAAGTGTCAAAGAACTCAGAATTGAACTATCATTTGACCCAGCAATTGCCCTCCTAGGTATCTACCCCCAAGATGGAATGACATTCATTCCAAAGTATGTGTGCACACCACTATTCATCACAGCAATTAATATAATAGCCAAGTCTTGGAACCAACCTCGATGTCCAATAACAGACGAATGGATCATTAAGATGGGGTATCTATATACAATGGAATACTACATGGCAGTAAGAAACGATACAATCACAGAATTTGCAGCAACGTGGATGGACCTAGAACATATTATGTTAAATGAGGTAAGCCAGAAGATGAAAGATAAACATAGAATGATAGCACTATTCTGAAGCACCTAGAACATACACTTTATATACAACTAATACTCAGGGTAGAATCTCCAAACACTGTAACAATCAACATATACCGGAGAGCAGCACCCAAAACACATGAAAGAGGATCAACACAAACTCCTGACTACGCATTATACCACCAAAAAAAGAGAACCCCAACAACAGCAGAAACAGCAGCATAGAAATACCAGGTAAGTAATCACAGGTAAGTAATCAGTCTTCTACTACAAAGGCTTATAATAAGCCTTTAGGGATCTTATGAAAGCATTCTATAATAATATCTTTCAATGCCTTAATCTTTCTACACTTAAAATAACCTCTCAGCTCTTCTGTCCACAGGCGTTCTTGGATACAAAGTGTGGATAAACCAAGTCTGCATCTCGGGGCTCAATCACACGAGATACCATACCCAGATTACACTACGAGAATGCCCTGATAAAACTCTTTTAACATACCCTTTATCTCTAGGTTATATCTTCATCTAGGACCTGAAGCACGAGACCACCCAGATCATCGAAGCAGCAACTGTGACCTATGGACTTATACTACAGGCCCTACTCAGTGAACACACTCAAACAATCTAGCATTCCCTCACTCTTTTCTCTACTCATCTCACCACTGTTTTTTTCTCTTTTTCTTCTTCTTTTTCTCTCATTTTCTTTTTAATTTATTTTCTCTTTTCTTTCCTGCCCCTTCCATATACTTTCTCCTTTCCCACCCTTGAAAAACCGACCATCCCTTCACCCCTCATTCCCACCCAGATTCCCCCCTTATTAAAACTCTCCACCCTCAGTTCCCAATCCAATAGGCATCAAGAATGACCCTCCACCCCAGCGAACCAGTACCCACCACCCAAGTGAAGGGACAACTAGTCAAACCCACACCTCACCCCCTACAAGAAAAGGCAATCAACTCCCCTGCTGACTCATGCTGTGTGATCCTCCTCACCAACCCTTCCTAACATGGACTATTACTTGAAACTGGACTTAGCTCTACAAGTATCCCCTAATGCATGAACTCTTCCCAAATCCTCCCTATTGCAGATCTTTTGCCAATCTCAGGTCAGGTTGGGAGATGAAAAAGCATCTGGGAACCCACACACCACAAGAAAATCTCAAAAGACAAAGGGGAAACCTATACTACGATCATAAGTATAAGACCTGTATTACACTACCTCTTTACATGCTTTTCCCCAAATGCAAGATACTCTCCTGCATCACCTGGTGGCTTGATTTAATTTTTTACTTCATTTCATAAAAATCTTTTTTTCTTTTTATATATACACGTGAGCACATATTTTTTTTTATTTCTATTTTTATCTTTCTTGGGTGTATGATTTGTTTTAGTTCTCTTCTCTCTCTACCCTCAAATGCACCAGCAAGATAATGTAACATCTTTTCTCCCTGCAAAGGCACACTAAAAAAGGGGGGAAATCTATAAAAATGAGCTCTTATTTATTAGGGATAAGAACTCATACTTGTTTACAATACAGGGGTATCTCCTACCTTGTAAATATGTCACATGGACCCAACTTAGACCACAGGTGATTAGACACCAACCATCCAGTCTTGAACCCTGGATCACAGACATAGAAATGACATACCTCATCAGAACAGCCACTGGAAACAAATTCCAACTGGGACATCCGTAATAGTGCTGGAGCACCAACAAGTGCCAGCCGTATTATGAAATACCCTGACAACGAGGAAAATGGGAACAACTCGTCCTAAGAGCAAGTTATCCTACTTCACCAGCTAAAGATAAGACAAAATTGGAAGACTTGTTACCCTTTGGTCTATCCATATGCCAAGATCGTGATTTACAAATGACTGGCTGACAGAAGCGTGGCCAGACTATATCTATACTGGGATCAATAAAAAAAAGCGCTAATCTAGGGCGTGAGCTTCGACCTACATAGCAACTATGATCCCCTAATTCCAGAGGTCTGCCAGAGACTATTGCAACAAAAGGAGATTTCTGGGAACATAACGAAAGACGCTATCCCAGGCCCCTCCCTAGGATCAAAGCAAAGACCAGGTCTGCCAAACACAGAAGATGGATTAAAACGACACTAAGGGAACAGAACTTCTAGAACCACCAAGAAAAGCATAATCAGAAGTTCAACTCCTTGGCTCATGCAGATGTCAAGACCTCGGATACAGAGTTCTGATATTATCACCCAGGATGCAACAGAAATCTCCCATACACAACAAAAGTACCAAGGGGAGAGTAAATAAACCTGAAAGGAGTCTATAGTCAATCCCGTGACAATATACGGCAAGGGTGGAGAAATCCTGTATATCTTAGGCAAAGGAAATTACTTTTCGATTGACCCCAATATTTACTGTGCATTTTCAGGAGGGGGAAAAAAAGCACAAAACAATCTTTTTTTTTTTAATTTACTTATCTATCTTTTGTTGATCTCATTATTGAGGTTTGGCTACTGAAGTGAATGTCTCCATTTATATTTATTTTCTTTTCCTTTCTTATGTGTTCAGCCACATTTCTATTTCAATACCATGGTCTCTTTATGGTACTTACCCCCCTCTTTTTTTTGGGGGGGAATGCTCACTGGATATTTTATTTGACAATTCTTTATGTACGGTTGTGCTGTGTCACCCTGTTTTTCCCCAATTCCCGTCTCTCAAACCAAGGATGAAAGCCTCTAGAAAGACTCCGCCTATTTCCGGAGTATTTGATCCCTTTTTTTTCTTTTCTTTTTTTTCTCTCTCTTCAGGTTATTTCTTCTTTTTTAAACAAATCTACATAACTTGAAATAACTAGTCCCACCTTCCAATTGGGGGAAAAAGGAGGGTACCAAGACCAAACAGGTGTAAGTTCACTAAATGGTAAGCTAGGCACAGAGGGGACCACTTACTTTAGCAACCCCGGGGGACAGGGAAGAAGACATGGGAAGTAGACGGAACGGAGGTGGAGGGAGGACAATTTGGTGATGGGAACTCCCCTGATTTTATGTTAATCTGTACCTAAAATATGATTGTCAACAATAAAAAAAGAAAAAAGAAAAAAAAAGAATAATGCTAAAGCACACACAAAAAAAGAAAAAGGAATGAGTGTATATGTACAGTGTATGTATATGTAAAAGTATGTATATTTTTGCATGCAAAGTGAAGTAGCTTTGCTGATTTTGGAGGGGAGGTATAAATGAAATTAATTCATGTAGCACCACTCACTTACATTTTCTTTACTAATTAAAAACAATTAGGTGTGGGGCCGAAGAGACAGCACAGAGGTAGGGCATTTGCCTTTCATGAAGCAGATCCAGAACAGGCCTGGGGTCAATTCT
Organism: Crocidura indochinensis; assembly: GCA_004027635.1. Classification (NCBI taxonomy): domain Eukaryota; kingdom Metazoa; phylum Chordata; class Mammalia; order Eulipotyphla; family Soricidae; genus Crocidura; species Crocidura indochinensis. The sequence continues at coordinate 5,293 of PVKC010026170.1, read as the reverse complement.
TGGCATCTCATATAGTCCCTCGAGCCTGCCAGGAGTGATTTCTGAGTGCAGAGCCAGAGGTAATCCCCAAATGCTGCTGTTTGTGGCCCCAAAACTGAAATAAATAAATAAAAATAAATAAATAAACAAATAAATTCAGTGATTCAGGGTTTGCCTGGTGGCAGAGCACCTGCCTTACAGCCATAGGTTTTAATAATAATAATAATAATAATAATAATAATAATAATAATCCTTTGCCTTTTCCTTTCCCTCCTCCTCCTCCTCCTCCTCCTCCTCCTCTCTCCTTCCTTCTTCCTTTTTCGGATATTCTCTGCAAGCAGAGCTCAAGGGACACCCTGAATGCTCCCTCAATGCAGAGTCAATTTGACTGTATGGCATTTCTGCACTGCCACCACCACCAAACGTTTACATTTAGTTTTATGTAGAACATAATTTATTAAAAAGAAGACTGGACTACAAACATGTTTGTGAATATAGTGCTTAAATAAAGATCTTAATTTAAAAATATTGATTAAAAATAAGACTAGAAAATACAGGAAAGCATAACAATGTTTTACAAAATTTTCTACAGTATTACACAGAACTAACAATGAACTTCTGGTTTTTGTCCACAATGACTTGATCCTAAGATGATGCACTTTGAAAAGTATATGTAATTGCTTTAAGTCAGAATGAGTTGACAGTATACTTGCTATTTTAAAATCGGATTTTCCCCATTAGTTTTCCTCCTACTCTTTTTCATTGATTGTAATGTAATGTATCCTAGTGATGAACATTAATTTATTTCCCTTTTTTTACTTTATAAACACCCTGTGAGACGTCTCTGTGCACTTGAAGGGAGTGAGACATATTGTTCTTTCTGCTTATTCTCACCGGTCTGACTACCATGATGAAATCTAAATTGCAGGAGTAAAGTGGTCCCTGATTTGTTAAAACTCTTTGCTAAGAACTTCGTTTTCCTGTGATTTTTGCCTGCACATGGCCACAATCTCTCCTGAGCCTTTACATCTTTGAGATTTTTGCACTCAGTATAATTGAGTTTCTAGGAAACACCTGTTGATTGCGGACTGACGTTGGAACAGAATGATCTTGCTTAGGACAGCTTAGTGGATGACTTTTTGTTATTACTTTTCAAGTGGATGTGCTGTTATTCAAATTAAAAGGGCATTTTTTAGAGCTTTTTTTTTTTTTTTTTTTTTTGCTATGCTGAGAATTAAACCTAGGGCTTTACATATGTAATGAATTCAAAATTATCACTTACCGGTAGCCCTGCTTATCACTCTCCAGCTATGGACTTACAAAAGGACTCAAACATTTCAACTGCCCTCCAAGATTTTTATTGCTTTCTCTTATTTCTGGTAGAAAAATGGCAACCAGAGCAGCGTTGGCTCTCACTCATCATCGGTTCTGCTGATATTGTCTTCTTCATCAGAACGGGCTCCTTCTAAGTTCCTCATCTTCCCTCCCCCTTATCCCCATCTTTAGTTGAGAAGAGTGATGATACATCACTGTTCTGTGAAGATTCCAGGATAAATCTTTGGTTCCAGCCACGATCTTTATGCTTCATGGTAGATACTTATAGTGTTCATAACTTATTTATCAAGTTGGTTTCAGATTTATAGTGAAACGGTCTTCAACCTTTACCCCTGGGGGCTGACACCTGTCTTGCATATGGGCCACTGACCTACAGAACCAAGACCAGGGGTTCCTCCTGGCTCTACACTCAGAAATCGCTCCTGGCAGACTCTGGTCACCAAATAGGATGCCGGGATTCAAACTACCATCCTTCTGCTTGCAAGGCAAACGCCTTACATCCATGCTATCTCTCCGGCGCGACTTCTGATTTTTTTTTTACTCTCTAAGTGCATATTGCATGTTGTTTATCAAAAAAAAGAGCAGATTTAATCTATTTTTCATCTACCTACTTTTGTGTCTCTATATCAAGGATCAGATGTTTGCTACTTTGTTTTATTAAAAATGTTAAACATAGGGGTCAGCCAGGTGGCGATAGAGGTAAGGTGTCTGCCTTGCAAACACTAGCCAAGGAAAGATTGCAACCGTGGTTTGATCCCCTGGTGTCCCATATGGTCCCCCCAAGCCAGGGGCAATTTCTGAGCGCTTAGCTAGGAGTAACCCCTGAGCATTAAACGGGTATGGTCCAAAAAACAAACAAAAAACCAGTTAAACATACACAAAAAATAGAGAGACTATTTAATGAAGACTCTTGCTTTTGTTCCTAAACTTCTGGTACCTTGCTTGCATCTATCTGTCTTTGGGGATTGTGTATGGATTTCTATTTCTAGTTACATGAAATGCTAGGTGGCCAGAGTTAATTGTGGCTGTTTGGTCCCAGCTACTAAGGGTGTTGAAGATCTAATTTAAAGATAGCGTGAAATGACCAGAAAGTTCTTTCATAAATGGGCAGATATTCATTCACTAGATTAAATGATATTAAACTGGCTATTCCAGGGGTTATTTGTGTCTGTGCTCTCAGAAATTGCTCCTGGCAGGCTCCAGGGACCATATATAATGCTGGGAATGGAACTATCCTTCTGGGTCAGCCATGTGCAAACATCCTAGAGCTGTGCAATCGCTTTAGTCCCTGAGGTCATCCTTCAGGGAGAAAACTAGCCTTAGGTTTTTGTTTGATTCACTTGCATGCCCCAGGCCCTGGGTCCTAAGCATACAATTTGTGTACTTGCTTTTGTTTAATTTTGTTCTTAGTCTGTACTTCAGTAGAGTCCCAGATGACCCCCATTTCGTTGTCTTTATCTCTTTATATTGTCCAGAATTAAGTTAACTCTGCTTCCAGGCATAATTTTTTCCCCAAGTCATTTCAATTTTTTAAAAATAATATCTTTATTTAAGTACTGTGATTACAAATACATTTGTAGTTGGGTTTCAGTGATAAAAAGAACACCTCCCTTCACCAGTGCAGCCTTCCCACTACCAGATCATTCTAACTCCTTACTCTCCCAACCTTGCCTGTCTTCCAGACTTGCATTCTATTTCACTCACTACCATTGTCATGATAGTTGTTAGTTAGTGTAGTTATCTCTTTAATTGCACTCACCACTCTTTGTGTTAAGCTTCATATTATGAGTCGATCCTAGAGCCCTCATCTCTATTGTCTTTGACTATTATTACAATAATGTCTTTTTTTAATTTTGATTTTTGGGCCACACCTTGTGATGCTCAGGGGTTACTCCTGTCTATGTGCTCAGAAATTGCCCCTGGCTTGGGGGACCATATGGGATGCTGGAGAATCTAACCATGGTCCGTCCTAGGCTACCTTGTACCAGGCAGATGTCTTATGGCTTGCACCACCACTCCAGCCTCTACAATAATGTCTTTTATTTTCATTAAATCCCATAGATGAGTGAGACTGCTAGGTGTCAATCTCTATCACTCTGACTAATTTTACTCTGCGTAATATTTTCCATGCTCCTCCATGCATAGGAACATTTCATGACTTAATCTCTCCTGACGACTGCATAGTATTCCATTGTGTATATGCAACACAGTTTCTTTTGCCATTCATCTATTGAAGGGTATCTTTGTTGTTTCCAGATTCAGGCTTCGTAAATAGTCCTGCAATGAGTATGGTTGTGCAGAAGGCATTTTTTGTATTGTATCTTTGTGTTCCTAGAGTATATCCCTTGCAGTAATTTGATTTTTCAATAATAATATTATCCTTCACTTTCTCCCAAGGCCTTATTTTGTTCTAAATATGGAAAAAGGACTTTCTTAAGTTGCACCAACCTGGAGAATAGTTTGAAAATTGATATTAGGTTTCCATGAAATTCCATGAAAAAGTAGGCTATGTTGGAATTTAAAATTAGATTTAGCTTTAAGCAATTAAATTTTTAACTTAACACATTTTCTTTGCTTTACATTGACTTGTGTAACCACTTCTGTAGTCGAGACGTGAAGCAGTTCTATAGCATCGTGGTTACGCTTTTAACAAAATTTCAACATTGACACATTTCTTTAATAGTTCAGTCTATGCTTCATCTTTATTCCCTTTTGGATATATCTGCAACATTGTAGAAAATAATTGCTTGTAACTTGCTTTGTATTTGTATGTCATGCAGTGTTTGGAGGATCTATTAAGTTGGCGTCAGAATAATATACTTCGCAGTATAGCAGAAATTAGAGCAGTAATTGTGTTAGTATTTTCAGAATTATACTTAAATTTTCTTCTTATCAGACCTAATCAGTGGTTTGAAAGTTAAATATACTCCATTTATTGTAATCAAGGATCAATTTTAGTGTTTTTTTGGGGGGGTGGGGTGTGTTTTTTTCTAAGACACATGTTAGAATCAGTGAAACAAGAATGTCTTTTTTTTTTTTTTTTGGTGGTGATGGGGGAGAGGCACACATGGTAGTTCTCAAGCCTCACTCCTGGCTCTGTTCTCACAAATCACTCCTGGCAGGCTCAGGGGACCAATGGGATGCCAGGGATTGAACTGGATTCATCTCAGATCAGCCGTGTTCAAGCAGACACACCACTGCTGTGTTATTGCTCTGACTCCAAGACTGTCTTATTTAGCAGTAGCATATGGAATACATGAATATGGTGGGTCAGTGGCAACTTCCAGGACTGTGCCTGCTTCGTTTCACTTAATTCTCAGTCCTCCTCTAGGGTTCTTAGAACAAGGAGTCTGAGCTTAGGAAAATATGGTTATAAAGTACACCGTGTCCCTAGTAAATATAAATGAATAGGCATCTACATGACTCCTACTGAAGCTGGCTTTTAGTAAATAGAAGCATACTCTGTCATTGTCTAGATATGCCAGTCCTTTAAGGAGGTGGGACTCTGCTTATGATAGGCTGTAGTCAGTCAGATTTGTAACTCCCCCTTTCCTTTCTTGTGAGAGCATGAGATGTTATGATCTATAGAACTACTGAGTCTTTTTCACATGTTAGCTCAAATCTATGATTTAATTCAGTAATTTTATTTTCCTTTCTTAGGAGCTACTTATCAGAGCCAGCGATGGATGAGTTTAGTTATTTATTTGTCTGCTTACCTTAGTTTTCTGCTGTTGCTTCTACAAATTTTTAGAGTTCAGAGACTTTTAAAGCAACATACATGTAGTATCTCAGAATTTCAGATGTCCCTTGGCTAAAATCAAGACATTAGAAGGATTGTGTTTTCTTCCTGAGACTTAAGTGGAGACCCTATTTCTTGCCCTGTCCTCTCACAGTCAGTCCTCCTTTGCTTTCTGAGCTAAGTTGGTAAAAGTTGTCTGGGTATTTTTTTTTAGGTACTAGTTAAACTAATACTTTTTTT
>PVKC010026169.1:0-16224 GCA_004027635.1 Crocidura indochinensis | reverse complement strand
AGAAAGAAAGAAAGAAAGAAAGAAAGAAAGAAAGAAAGAAAGAAAGAAAGAAAGAAAGAAAGAAAGAAAGAAAGAAAGAAAGAAAGAAAGAAAGAAAAAGGGCCGGAGAGATAGCACAGCGGTGTTTGCCTTGCAAGCAGCCAAATCAGGGTCTAAGCAGGGGTCCTCAAACTTTTTAAACAGGGGCCAGTTCACTGTCCCTCAGATCGTTGGAGGGAAACTACGAAGAAATTCCTATGCGCACTGCATATATCTTATTTTGAAGTGAAGAAACAAAATGGGAATAAATACAGTAGTTTGAGGACCACTGGTGGGTGTTAGGTTTCTGGAGAGGAAAGGAAGGGAAGGGGAAGAGAAGGGACTCGAAGGAAAGGAAAGGAAAGGAAAAAGGAAAGGAAGGGAAAAGAAAAAGATCTCTCCTGGCTTGGGGTACCATATGGGGCGCTGGGGATCAAACCAAGGTCTGTACTAGGTAAGCCGCTTGCAAGGCAAATGCTATCACGCTGGCCCCCAAATTTCTGTCCTTTTTTTTTTTTTTTTTTTGGTTTTTGGGCCACACATGGGGGACCATATGGGGAACCGGGGGATCGAACCTCGGTCCGTCCTAGGTTAGCGCAGGCACCTTACGTCCAGCGCCACCGCCTGGCCCCCAAATTTCTGTCCTTTTTAAGGAATTCTGCCTGTGACACAGTGACTGCAATAAGCCCTAATATTGTCTTTTAGTTCTTTTTTAAAAAACACTTTAAGGCAATCTTGCAACCTGCAGCTATCTATAGATGTCAAAGACAAGGATAAATGAGTAAAGATCTCTGAATCTCTGAGATTCCTAGTGGCAGGTGAGGCATTGAATTGTAGATTTAGGCTGGCAGTGGAAAAGTGTAGCAGTAATAAACTCATTAAACTGCTTGTGTCCCTGCCAAGGTTATTTTTACAGATTTTGAGTCCATAAGATAATCTCTATTTTCCTCTATATGTCTATTCTACATATCAGCTTTGTTCAAGTCCTGATGAAGCCCCTCCATCAAGAATAGAAGTAATTTGTGTGGATCCTATTGACTCCTGCAAACTGATTATTTGTCTTTCCAAGGGTCATCTTAAAGTCTTTGGGATTGATATACATATGCTGTCCTCCCCAAAAGGTTTTTTATAACCTTACCTAACTCTTCTGTCACTTTGCCTTTATATCCCAATGGATTTGACCTGCTAATGTCCTTATAATGGTTTTGGTCAAAGTAATCAGTCAAACTGGGAATATTATGCAGATATTGTAAGAAGTATTTCCTCAGTCATGAAGCCCAGTTGAGGGCAGGGTCATTTCCCTCATGTACAACATCAAGATTCTGGAACTGGTCATTTCCGCTACTGATAGTCTCTGCCTCATAGTGTGATGTCAGCTTATTGTTTTTGTGTCCTATTGAAGTCACAGTTTGTTTCCTTCCCATATTTTTTGGAATAATTTGTGTTGGTTCTGAGGGAAGGTTTACACTCTGATCATGCATCTGTGTCTGAGTTTTTTCATTTGTGAGAAAACTGCTTCTGACAAGGCATAGTGGGACCCAATGTTTCTTGGCAAGCTTGCTATTTGTAGAAACATTAGTATATCCATTTCCTCAGATGAGGATATTACACTCAATCCATTCATTATTCATTTTTACCCAATCAGGTGAATTAATTTTTTTGGCACCTGAACATCTTCTTTTTGTTGTTGTTGTTTTTGGGTTCACACCTGGCAGTACTTAGAAGTCATTCCTGGCTCTGCACTCAGAAGTTGCTCCTGGCAGACTCAGGGGACTATATGGGATGCCGGAATTTGAACTGGGTCTGTCCTGACTGACGTGCAAGGCAAACGCCTTACTGCTGTGCTATGGCTCGGCCCCGTGAACATATTCTTTTTGTTTTGCTTTGTTTTGTTTTGCTTTGGGATCACACCCAGCTGTGCTCCACTCTCAGAAATAGCTCCTGGCAGGCTTGGGGGACAATATAGGATACTGGGATTCAAACCAATGACCTTCTGCATGAGAGGGAAATGCCTTTCCTCCATGCTCTCTCTCTCTCTGACCCCATTAAGAAATGTTCTTGTGATTTTGTTTAGAGAAGTTATGGATAGGAACTTGGATATTCTAGACTTGTATTACAGAGCATGGTATATAAATTTTTTTGTTTGTTTGTTTTTGGGCCACACCCGGTGATGCTCAGTGGTTACTCCTGGCTATGCGCTCAGAAGTCGCTCCTGGCTTGGGGGACCATATGGGACCCCAGGGGATCGAACCGTGGTCCGTCCTAGGCTAACGCAGGCAAGGCAGGCACCTTACCTCCAGCGCCACTGCCCGGTCCCTATAAATGTTAAAGAATTTTTTTTTGTTTTGTTTTTGGGTCACACCCGGCAGTGCTCAGGGGTTACTCCTGGCTCCATGCTCAGAAATTGCTCCTGGCAGGCACAGGGGACCATATGAGGCACTGGGATTCAAACCGATGACCTTTTGCATGAAAGGTAAACGTCTTACCTCCATGCTATCTCCTGGGCCCAAATGTTTAAGAATTTTTGAATTAGGGGCCAGCGCTGTGACGCTAGAGGTAAGGTGCCTGCCTTGCGAGCGCTAGCCTAGGACGGACCACGGTTCCATCCCTTGGCGTCCCATATGGTCCCCCAAGCCAGGAGCGATTTCTGAGCGCATAGCCAGGAGTAACACCTGAGCATCACCAGGTGTGACCCCCCCCAAAAAAGAAAAGAATTTTAGAATTAAGTATTTCTACAGAAAGGTTCTAATGTTTATGTTCAAAGAAGTTTATAAAAATGAGTGTTGTGGGGCCGGGAGGTGGCGCTGGAGGTAAGGTGCCTGCCTTACCTGCGCTAGCCTAGGACGGACCGCAGTTCGATCCCCCGGTTTCCCATATGGTCCCCAAGCCAGGAGCGTCTTCTGAGCATATAGCCAGGAGTAACCCCTGAGCGTCACTGGGTGTGGCCAAAAAACCAAAAAAAGGTGTTGTGAGATGTTTAAGAGAAAGATATAGAAAGGGCTGATTGCTTTGAGTGGTGTACACAGTTTAAAATTTGATGATATTACAGCCAACTTTTACTGTGCCTATGCAAAGTAGCAACCACTGTAAGTTCTTCCTTTTTCTTTTTTCTTTTTTGGTTTTTGGGCCACATCCGGTAATGCTCAGGGGTCCCTCCTGGCTATGAGCTCAGAAATTGCTCCTCTCTTGGGGGACAATATGGGATGCCGGGGATCAATCCCAGGGGTCCCCCCTGGGCTAGCCACATGCAAGGCAAACGCCCTACCGCTGTGCTATCACTCTGGCCCCCAATTGTAAGTTTTGATCTGGGGTTCCTCCCTCTAGTACAACACGGATTATGTACCCCTCATTCTTTGAACAAAGAGGGACAGTTGTTGAGTTACACCTTATTTTACCTAAAACAAAGTTCATTCCTGATTTCTTTTTTTTTTTTTTTTTTGGTTTTTGGGTCACACCTGGCAGTGCTCAGGGGTTACTCCTGGCTCCATGCTCAGAAATTGCTCCTGGCAGGCACAGGGGACCATATGGGGCACCGGGATTCGAACCGACGACCTTTTGCATGAGAGGCAAATGCCTTATCTCCATGCTATCTCCCGGGTCCCATCATTCCTGATTTCTTTGTATCTGTTTACAACTTGGTTTCACCCAAAATAAAGATTGTCATATGTAAAATGGGAAAGACAGGCTCAGGATAGCTGACCCACCTTGGGGTATTCTCTATACTCAAAAATAATGGTACTGGGGGCTGGCGAGATAGCATGGAGGTAAGGTGGTTTGCCTTGCATGTGGAAGTATGGTGGTTTGAATCCCGACATCCCATATGATCCCCAAGTCAGCCAGGAGCGATTTCTGAGCGTAGACCCAGGAGTAACTCCTGACTTCTGCTGGGTGTGACCAAAAACAAAAAAAACAAAAACAAAATAATGGTTTTGTCAGGTTCTCCTTATTAGGTAGAAGACTTCCAGACTTCACATGTTTCACCCTCATATTATTTCATACTAATTCAGACTTGTTCACCTGGAGTTTGAGATCCAGCACATGGGGTAATTTTATAGTCTGAAAGTTTTGGAGTGTTGGCTCTGGGGCTGCTATGTGGAAGCTTGTGATCCACATGCTGCCCTTTTAGGATTATTGGTCAAGCAGGCTGCATGCATAGCTAGAGTCCAGAGCTCAGAGCTGCTGGCCGGGGGTGCCTGAGACCACCACGAGCATGGGGAGTCCTGCCAAGAGAGAGAGCATGCAGAGAGAGATCAGACACTATAGAGAACAGCCCAGAGCTGCTAAAAGTGAGCACTGGCCTCAGATCAGAGAGGGGGCCGACCCCACATGTAAACAGCAGCAGGTGGGGAGCCAGGCCAGCACCCCCTTATCTGTTCTGTCAGCTGACCTCGGGGTGGCCTCGATACACACAGTGATGCCTGTGACAGCAGGACAAAGGACATCAAAGCATCTTTGAGGACAAAGTGGCGGCCGCCTTCCACACCCCACAAACACACATGAACACCCCTCCAGCTGTGTGTCTACACCTACCCTCCGACTATAAATTCCAGAGTGCCTCCTGCATTACCATCGCTTCATCACTCTCTCGCTGATCCTGTCCTGCCCTGAGCACCACAGCATGAAGACCCTCAGCCTGCTTGCTGCCCTTCTTGTCCTGGGCCTGCCCAGCCAGGCTGAGCCCCTGGGAAGGAACACAGAGTGGGTGACTGGCCCAGTAGAGCCCACTGCCCTGACAGCCACGCAGGACTATGAGACCCAGGACCAGGGACCCATGAGAGATGAATTGGACCAGCCTGAAGACAAGGACGAGGACGAAGCCCAGGACATGACCATGTCCTTCTTTGGGGACCAGGCTCTCTCTCGAGAGGCAGCAGGTGAGAAGTGCTATGTATGTCGGGGCCCAAAGTCCTCTGGGACTGTGAACATGGGTGAGGGTGTGTGGGCTCAGGCATGTGCAGGAATTTGCACCCAGAGCAGCTTGGAGGAAACCCTCATCCCACATGCACCTTGCCTGCCAGAGGCTGTCCTGTCCATTGCTGGAACCTGGGCACTCTCATGACTGGGGATGGGTGCTCCAAGAACCTGCAGAAGATGCTCCTGGGGTTCCCTCCTAACTGCCCTTGGCAATCTCTCTGCTTCTTCCACAGAAGCGCGGGGACTCCTTGTCTGCTCCTGCAGGCTATTCTACTGCAAATCATTCGAACATCAGAGAGGCACTTGCCGCCAGGGTTTCACGACTTACAGGCTTTGCTGTGTTAGGGTGTAGGGGTCACCCTACACCCCACCCAGCATTCATTTGAAAGTCATTTTGCCTTTTCTTTCTTTCATTTCTTTCTAAAATAAATGGCATTGGCAATCACTCTGGGTCTTGGTATTTTTTTCTTTCTTTTGTTTATCTGCCCATCATATTTGAATTGCCCATCATCAATGAACTGTGTGTGTGTGTGTGTGTGTGTGTGTGAGAGAGAGAGAGAGAGATATCTGGGAGCAAACGTTGCTACAGTCCACACAATAAAAAGGTACAAGAACGGGTTCAGGAAATCCAGCACTCAAACAAGGAATCTTATCACACAAGCCTTCTACTCCTAAGAAGGAAAGCAGCTTAGTGGAGGAAGACCAAGGAATGAGCTCCTGCCTTCCTCAGACCCCTGTTTTTATTGACAAGAACCAGGCCATACCCTAGAGTGAGAGAGAAATACCAAGTAGGAAATAAGCCAATGATCCCATCACCAGATCACAGCCTAGGGTAGGTATGACTATTGATTAGAGTGGGACCAGTAATTGAACACCTTCCCCTAATTGACTTTATAGAAAAATAAAATAATTCAAACCCCATGGTGACATGGCCCACTCAGGAAGTTCAAAAGCCAAAAGGTGAATTGCACTCCTGAGAAGAAATTGTATTTGCCAGAAAAGCCCGCTTTGAGTAGTCACAAATCAGCTGACCTCTTTGTGAGGATCGTCTGGCTATAATTTCATATGTGACAGTGATATTTCACTCTTTCCCTTTAAGAAATCAGGTCTCAGTACTTTCCCCCTTCAGACAAAGGAAAACAGTATCAGCCTCCTGCTAAAAACTCCCTCACTGACCAGTCTCTCTGACCTGTGCAATACTGGCGCCAAGAATGTTTTTCTCAATAATTCAAACTCAGGATGAAAGCAATTTTCAGTTTCTACCCAAAACTCCAAAAACATCTTTCCTCTTCCCTGATAATTGCTAACTTACTCAAGGAATTTCTCGCCTTCCTAGGTAATTACCTAGCTCTCTCTTCCTTACCCAAAACAAATACAAATTCCTTTCCATCCTCGGTATCTGGTTCTTTAATATGCATAATTTGGCTAGCCTTCTCTATTGTACTCCTCCATCCAGAACCTGCCTCTATTATTCCCAAGAAAATTACTCTGCATTCCAGAAGTTACTTTATAAGTCTCAGCTGAATCAATACATTTGTCCTCATCTCTATAGATGTGGGTCCCATACTTCGCGTGTGGTATTTCATTTTTCTACAATAATATTTCCATTTCTTCGGTCTGCTCATGTCCCACTCTTTCCCCATGGAAAGGTTTTGAAACCCACGAAGGTATATAGCTGTATGAAGACGCTAGCCGTCGATAACACCATGGTTCTAAGATTAGGCCTGATGCCTCTAAAGATAAAGTTTGGGGGCCTAAGAGATAGCACAGTGGTAGGGCGTTTGCCTCCCATGTGGCTAACCCAGGAGGGACTTGATTCGATTCCCGGTATCCCATATGGTCCCCAGCCCTTCGGTGGCAATATCTGAGTGCAGAACCAGGAGTGACCCTGAGCATTGCTGGGTGTGTTCCAAGAGCCAATCATAAATACATAAATAAAGCATGTGGTAAGGTGTTTGCCTTGCAAGTGCTAGCCTTGGACAGACCGTGGTTTAATCCCCCGATGTCCCATATGGTCCCCCCTAAGCCAGGAGTGATTTCTGAGCGCATAGCCAGGAGTAATCCCTGAGTGTCAATGGGTGTAGCCCAAAACAAAAACAAAAAACAAACAAAATAAAAATCAAATAAAAGGGGCCAGAGACATAGCACCGCAGTAGGGTGTTTGTCTTGCATGTGGCCTACCCAGGATGGAGCTAGGTTCAATTCCCAGCATCCCATATGGTCTCCTGAGCTTGCCAGGAACAATTTTTAATGCATAGTCAGGAGCAACCCCTGAGCATCACTGAGTGTGGCCCATAAACCAAAATATAAATAAATAGTAACAAATAAATAAAATATGGCTGGAGCGGTGACACAAGTGGTAGGGCATTTGCCTTTCATGCACTAATCTAGGATGGACTGCTGTTCAGTTCCCCGGCCTTCCATGTGATCCTCAAAGCCAGGAGCGATTTCTGAGTGCATAGCCAGGAGTAACCCCTGAACGTCACTGTGTGTGGCCCAAAATCAAAAATAAAATAAAATAAAATACAAAAGTTTGCCAATATTAAAGAAAAAAAAAGGTTGGTAATATTTTGAATGGGGACAACAAAAGTTGGGAAAACTTTTTGGGAAAAAGAAAAACTTTTGTCCTAAGAACAGAGTAACTGGGCTCAGAGAGATAGCACAGCAGTGTTTGCCTTGCAAGCAGCCGATCCAGGACCAAAGGTGGTTGGTTTGAATCCCAATGTCCCATATGGTCCCCCATGCCTGCCAGGAGCTATTTCTGAGCAGACAGCCAGGAGTAACCCCTGAGCACCGCTGAGTGTGGCCCAAAAACAAAAACAAAACAAACAAACAAACAAAACAGAGTAACCCTGCTCACGAAGCATCCTGCCTTAGGACCATCTGCAGGCTCCAGGCACACAAATTTGTCTAACCCCATAGCCTTTCTTCAAGGTCCCAGGAAAGGTTTTCCTCAAACACGTTTTCACTGTAGATTAGCAGGTAGCCCATCCTGGGTAAGTAACTGCCAAGATAGTTCATTCATTCCTAGATGATCTCCATTGTTCCTAGGCCAACCTGCCTTTATGGTCTCCTTGTAACATCAGTTACTTAGGCTTGGCCAATGGAAAAGATGCAAAGGTCAAATCAAAACAATGAGCTAGAAAGTGGCCTTGAGCCTCTCAAACTCTTTAGGAGCGTCCTGTTAGAAGGGGGTCTGTCCTATCCTTCTGGATTGGTAGAGACTCCAATTTCCAGAACTTTTCTAGATATTGGGAGGAGACACCAGACTGCGGCCAGTTGGTGCAGATCCAGGGTCTGTACAGGTAGAAGGTCGATTCTTGGTGTAGGTGCAGAGAACCATGCTCCACCCAAGGTTCAGGGGTAAATGGCTGATGTCCAAGTCACGTCACCAAGGCAAATGTTCAGAGTGGAAGGTCCCCAAGAAATTATTGAGTCTTCATCCCTAATGGATAATAACGCCTCTTAGTTTCTAATATTTTCTGATTTTAATCGCCTATGCAAAAAAAAAAAAAAAAGGTGCCATGGGATACTATTGTGGCCTAAGAGGAAGATAAAAACCAAAAATTCCTATCCTGATTCTATCAAAAGCGCAAAGACGTCATGGGTTTTATCTCTACTCTCTTCTACGATTTCTACAAGCAAATCTAAATAAAAAGGGGAAAGCATAATATACCATAGAGCATATACATGTTAAAGAGATACACTTGAGGGCCGGAGAAATTGCACAGCTGTAGGGCATTTGCCATGCACGCAGCTGATCCAGGACAGACGTTGGTTTGATTCTTAGCATCCCATATGAATGCAGAGCCAGGAGTAACCTCTGAGCGTCACTGGGTGTGACCCCAAAACAAAGCAAATTAAAAAAAGAAAGACCATTGTGCACTGGACAAATAAAAGCCTGCTTTGTCATCCAGGATGAGGGAGGGATACAGAGGAGCAGGAGCCCCAGGGACCTAGGTCACAACCCTCCCCTGTAGCAGAGGATCCTTAGCACTTGGAAGGGATCCCTCCGCCCCTTAGAAACTTTTTTTTATGATTATCCCTTTACCCTTTATATACTCCCAGCCTGGAGATTAAACTTGTCTCATGTCTATGCCAGAAGATGTGAGACCCCATATACAATATTTGTTTATTATTTATTTCATATTTCACCGCCCTAGCAACCCACTCTCCCTGAAGTGGACTATCTACCAACCAATGAAAGGATCAAGATCATACATGATAATCCATAGAAGGTAATGGCTCCACTCCCCCTCCCCAATTTACCTGTAACTTTACCTGCAAGACCCCTCCCATTCCTGGGAGGTATCTTGGGAAGGTTAGATAAAGCCTTTGACTGGAAGGGCAAGGGAGAAAGGAACTTGGCCAGCATGGAGGTTGGAGGAGACATGGATGAAAGAAGTTAAGATGCAGGGCAAGCTAAGAATGGCAAATGCTTAAAAAGGTTTATGATATAGGCCACACACGTGATAGCCAGGACCAATAAAGATGATATCTCTCTGAAAGTCAGCCTGTGAGTTCTATACCCGCCAATTTCATGAAGTTAGATGCCCGCCACGTGGCCTGGGATGGCAGAGAAAGGTCCCTCCATCCATCCACCATCCAAGCCCATCCTAAGGACTTAATGCAACAGAAGACAATATTACTTGGCCATACAAATGAGTGAAAGAATCTATTATGGATGAACTGTGATGTGGATAAATCCTGAAAACATGCTACATGAATGGTAGATATTTCCACTTGTTTCCATTTTTCTTTCTTTCTTTTTTTTTTTTTTTTGTTTTTGGGCCACACCCAGTGACGCTCAGGGGTTACTCCTGGCTATTCGCTCAGAAGTCGCTTCTGGCAGGCACGGGGGACCATATGGGGAACCGGGGGATCGAACCGCAGTCCGTCCTAGGTAAGCGCAGGCACCTTATCTCCAGCGCCACTGCCCGGCCCCTCCATTTTTCACTATTATGAGCTTGGGACAATTATGCACAAATTTTGTTTTTGGTATTATTTGTTTTGTATTTTTGGGTCACACCCGGCAACACTCAGGAGTCACTCCTGGCTCTCCGTTCAGAAATCGCTCCTGGCAGGCTTGGGGGACTATAGAGGATGCTAGGATTTGAACCACTGTTGTTCTGCATGCAAGGCAAACTCCCTACCTCCATGTTATCTCTTTGGCCCCTTGTACACAATTTTTTGTATGTGCTTCTAGGGTGGAATTGCAGGGTCATACAGCCTTGTTAAACTTTTTTTTTTTTAATTTTTTGGGCCACACCCGGTGACACTCAGGGTTTACTCCTGGCTATTCGCTCAGAAGTTACTCCTGGCAGGCACGGGGGGACCATATGGGGAACTGGGGGATCGAACCGCGGTCCGTCCTAGGTTAGAGCAGGCAAGGCAGGCACCTTACCTCCAGCGCCACTGTCTGGCCCCCATGTTAAACTTTTTTAGTTACTCCTGGACTGTTCTTCAAAGTGTTTGAACAATTTGGACTACTGTTACATTCTCACAAGTGATACATAATGATTCTAGATTCTTCATATTCTCACCATTGCTTGCTGTTTGTTATTTTTATTATTATCATTGTGATAAGTATAACTGGAATTTTAATTTGCATTTTCCTCATGTACAATTATATTGAGCGCCTTTTCACGTGCTTATTGGACATATATGTATCCTCTTTTGGAAAATTGTCAATTTGGCTCATTGGTGAATTGTAATTATTTTTAAAATTCTACTTACAAGTCTCTTGTAGGCTAAATGATTGTGTAGGCAACTTTTTTTTTAAATATATATCTTTATTTAAACTGCTTGATTACAAATACAACTGTAGTTGGGTTTCAGTCTTGCAAAGACCACCACCCTTCATGGGTGCATCCCTTAGAAACTTGATCTAAAACTTTTTATTTTGGTTTTGGGTCACACCAGGCAGGGCTCAGGGTTACTCCTGGCTTAACACTCAGAAATCCCTCCTGGAAGGCTCAGGAGACCATATGGGATGCCAGGATTTGAACCACAGACCTTCTGCATGCAAGGCAAACACCTTACCTCCATGCTATCTCTCCGGCCCTGTTCTAAAACTTTGATTCTGCAAAAAGGCCCAGTCTCAGGGAACCCTGGGTGGGAATTGGAGCTGAGAGATGCAGGTCACAGAGCACAGGCTCTGCATGTGAGATCCACGCTGTGATAGTTGGTACATTAGATTTGGTCCCTCAAGCACCATGAGGAGCACCAGTAGCTGTATTTCTGCACAAAGGATTTTGCACTAATTGTGATGGTTCGGTGATATACACAAAAACCCTCACAGTTCAGGGACAGAGCAGCAGGACAGTGGCAGAGGCGCTTGTCTTGCACGCCACTCACACAGGTTTGGTTCCAGGCACTACCAGGTCTAAGTCCCTGAGTTTTGCTGGGTGGGGCTTAGAAAGCCAAAAAATGAAGACATTCCACCCAAGTTCACAGTAGTGGTACTACTTTAGTGAACTAAAAATAAGTTATTTTCAAATAAAATAACAACATAAAATTAAGTAAAGTAATGCAGCCAGTTGTGAACAGGAAGTCTCAGATCTTAGCACCAGGCTGGAGGGCTGACCCTGAGCACAGGCCTGGCTCCTGACAGTCAGCCATCTGAGCCTAAAGAGACGTGCCTTCCCCTGCTATTGCCTGCTGGCACGAGCATCTGCAGACACGGCTCCGGTCAAGAGCTTCCTGTTTCTCTTCTTCCAAAGGTCGATTTCACTCACAGTCCCTCCGTCTACCAGTTTTTGGCAGCTCCAACGACCCAGTAGAGTGACCAGACAGCGGGGACAGTACACTGGTTAACGCTGGTATTCATTTCTGGGCCTTGAGCACCGTTAGGAGTGATTCCTGAGTGCAGAGTCAAGATCCCTGAGCCTTGGGCACAGTCAGTGTGACCCAAAAACAAAGTAGAGGAAAATACATATTGTCCAGTCTGTTGAGGCTGAGGAATAAAGAGAGAAAGAGTCTGTTTAGCTTCTGGAAGGCCCAGCAGCGGCTCCTAAGTCTTTCTGCTTTGCGACTCTCCTCCATTCCTAAAGCCTCACCGTGGTCCAGGCCGGATTCAGCCTCTACAAGGGACCAAGGCTCGCACAGGCACCCCAGGGCCAGCTGGATCTCCACCTGGTGCCTTTTACAACTTTGTTGCTTTCTAATTTTCAGGTGACACTGGCGATGGTTAAGCTCACTCCTAGTTCTGTGCTCAGGAATCACACTCTGCAGGCTTGGGCAGATGAGGAGCTGGGGATGGAACCCGGATTGCTTCGTGTTCATGTTCCCAAGCTCCGTGTTCTACTGCTGGACTATCGCTTCAGCCCCTTCAAGCCTGGTGCTCTAGATGACCCACGAGGCTGGAAGCAGCAGTCAAGGAACATGGGAAAGCGGGCCTTGAGGACAGGCCACTGCAGTTCGGCCAGATCTCAGGCTCAAGAGGCCTAGACTGATGATGCCCCAGAGGTCAACCAGAGACACCCTATGAGGATGATCCGAGGTGAGCTGCGACTCCCTGAGGGTCCCTTTATTGAATTTAAACCCTGGTACTGGGAGCCCCCACCCCAGATCTAATCAGAAAAATAGGGATATGTACAGGAACCCCACGAAACCTCAGAGTCCCCACTGACTGTGCCTTGAGAAGTGAGCCTCAACACACAGTCGTCCCTGAGCCACGCAAGTCCAGAGCCAAGGGCCCCATCACTCACCATTGCTTAGTGGCTGCTAGCAACTGAGGTGCATCCGGGTTCCTGGAGAGAAAAGGAATACAGACCAATTCTGTGAGACCAATTCTGGCTTCTCACATGGCTGCTAATGACCCCAAGTCCAGTGGGTTTCTTGGTGGGATCAAACCCCAAAGGTCCCCCAGAAAACGGGTAAATCTGGGGCAAGGACAGTGACTCTGTGTTACCCAGCTGTCCTTACTTAGGCAGTGGAATGTCCTGGGCTAGCCCTACTAAGATGGCCCCTTGGGGTGTCCTATGTACCCCAAGTCAACGAACATCCTTATATGGCCAAAGGACAGAGCAGGACCCAGGTCCTCAGGGGAACACTCTAGTTATAAGGAAGTCAGGTGTCCCCTGGGAAGATGGAGAAGGGGCACAGGATCAAGAGCTGATAGGTCGGTTCATGACACTCATCTGCATACTGAATGCCATTGGTCATCCTGCAGACTAAATTTGCAAAAGGGACAGGAACTCATTTTACAAACCCAACCGAGGGCAGGTGAAACCAAAATGGTGAGCCCACAATGCATCTTATTAGCAGATAGTAGCTGATTGGCTGCTTGAATCAGGTGGGACCAATCATAAGGTAAAATCACTACGGGGTGGCAAATATATAGGCTCTATCTGTACTGTGTGGCCAGAAGTGTGTGTCAGAGGAAAAGGGGCAGTGGCCGGTGGTCAGGAACACCAGGAGATAGGAGAAAGCAAAGGAAACACAGTCTACGGGGTTTGGTGCACAATCACAGGCTGGCAGAGGGACCCATGTCCTCACCACTGCCACCCTCAGAGGAGCCTGCAATTCACGTACATGGTCCAGTGTGACCTGGGTAGGCGGTGGGGTTTCGGGGGACCCGCTCTGGGTCATCACTTCCGGCGCTACAGAGATGGCCGAGTCCGGGACGGAGTGAAATTTTACTGGGGTCTGTGCCAACGGCAGTGGGCTGAGCCCAGCTACTTGTGTATTCACAGGAGGAAAGACCCCCTTCCCTTTCACACCCATTTTTTTGTTTTTGTTTTTTGGGTCACACCCGGCAGTGCTCAGTGGTTTCTCCTGGCTCTACGCTCAGAAATCACTCTTGGCAGGCTCAGGGGACTAAATGGGATGTGGGAATTTGAACCACCATCCTTCTGCATGCATGTTATCTCTCCAGCCCCTCATATCCATTTCTTTACATCACATACACCCCTTCTAGGCTGTTTTCTCTCAGGCCAGGAGGTGCAGCAACTCAGAATTCTGGCCAGATTCAGGGTGCTTAAAGTGGTTGTGGCAGGGTCCATTGTGCTTATGAAAGGCCCAGGCCATACAAAGGTCCAACTGGGAGGGTCCCCCACAATTGTGCTCCCCTCAGGGACCACACCATGACATAAACCTCATGGGTACTCACAGGGTCACTGACATCGTTCACTTGTTCTGAAACACAAAGATTAGAATGAAATGAGTTGGTGGGAAGCATGTAGGCCTGGAGGCGAGGAGACAGGAGGTGCAGAACACTGACCTTGAGGCTGTGTCCGATCTCAGAAGTAAGAGATATGTTGGAAGTAAGAGATGCATGGGGAACACCAACCTCGGAGCTGGTCTGGGAGGGCAGAGGGGCATCCATTGGCACAGTTTGTTCCAGTCTCAGATGCACCCCATACCTAGGTCCACCCCCCTCCAGCAAGGGCACCCATCACCCCATGTCTGGCCAGCTGCCCTAACACTGCACCCAGCCTGGGGTTCTGGCTGAGGATCCTGAAGCAGCAGTGACTGCAACTAAAGTCCAGGTGCCACAAGGACCTGATTTTCTTTGGGGTGGAGCCCCCTGGGAACTCTTTCAGGTTGACCCAGAAAAGGAATTAAAACTCAACTTGGTCCCGGAGAGATAGCACAGCGGCATGTGCCTTGCAAGCAGCCAATCCGGGACCAAAGGGGTTGGTTCGAATCCCGGTGTCCCATATGGTCCCCAGTGCCTGCCAGGAGCTATTTCTGAGCAGACAGCCAGGAGTATTCCCTGAGCACCGCCAAGTGTGGCCCAAAAACCAAAAAACAAACAAACAAACAAAAAAACAACTTGAGGGGGCTGGAGCAGTGTTGTGAAGCAGTAAGGCATCTGCCTTGCCGGCGCTAGTGGAGGATGGACCACAGTTCAATCCCCCTGTGTCCCATATGGTCCCCCAGGCCAGGAGTAACCCTTAAGCATCACCGGGTATGCCCCCAAAAAACAACAAAACAAAAATCTCAACTCAAGGGGCCAGAACAGTGACACAAGCGGTGCTGACCTAGGACAAACCGTGGTTCGATCCCCTGGTGTCCCATTGCCAGGATTAACCCAAGTGTCACCAACTGTGGCTTAAAAAACCAAACAAACAAACAAAAAAACCCTCGACTCAAGGCCTGACTGTGATGGGCCTCCTGTACCTATCAGTGTCCCCTTCCACCACCACTGATCTGTGTCCCCAAGCTCTGCTCAGCTCTGCAGACCAACCTTTCTTCCCTGTGCCCGAGGGCCACGGGTAGCTTCCTTACCGTGACATTTATAACAAACCACCAGCAATATCCCCAGCAACACAAACGCTACTCCAGCATATATAAGCCCCTTTAGAAGACTGCTTCCTGTGCTTCATGGAAGGAGACAATCAGAAAACAGGGCTTCAGGGAGCACAGGGGCTTAGGAGCAAGGGACACTGGAGCGGGGTGGGACTGTCCTTCCCACAGGACACTCGTTATCTGGATGCTCCCACCTTGCTGAACGCACAGGAAGCGGGTGGAAATTAGGATGGGCCCGGCTGGGAAAGCCCAGTGCTGGACAGTAATGTCTGTGATCAGAGGAGCCCAGAGAGGGAGGTGGAACACCCCGAGATGCCACGGACCAGAGCGAACAACTGGCGTGGCCCCCTGACATTTCAAAGGCTCGAAGGCTCTACACCCCCAGATCCTCACAGAGGGCATGGAGGGCAGAGAAAACAGAGCCAGGACAGCTGATCCCAGAAGAAGGGTCACTGTGGGGGCCTGTCATGTTCTCAGGGTGAGGTGTCCTGGTCCCAGGGTCGTGGCTATCACCGACCATCATTTCTGCTTGGTGGGACAAGAGCAGATAGGGAGGAGGAATGACACCCTGAGTTAGACCCACCACGCCTGACCTCCGCAGTGACCGTTGACACTGTTGACCCATGGTGCAGGGAAATGGCTTACCAGGTCCTGGGCTTGTGTGATTTTCACATCTACGAGCAAGAAAGAAAGAAAAGAAGCTGTGAGCTCTTTTCTTGTGTGTCCACCCTCCACCCACGTCACCCTCCTTTCCACTCATGGCTCTGGGACTGGAAGGGACGAGCTCCAGTACCCAGAGTTCTGCTCAGGTCATCTGAACTAGACTGGCTGAACCAGGGAAAAGCCTGGGAAATATCTAAGAGATTAGCAATCCCCTCTCCCCCGCCTGACTCCAGCTGTGCGTGCCAAACACAGCTCTACCAAGACTGCACGAAAACTTGGAACCAGAAGAGAGCCCTGATCAATCCAGACCTGAAGACAGGACTTCCACTGGAGTCAGCAAGTACATCTGACTTGCCAATGGACCTTGTAAATGGA
>PVKC010026168.1:0-16222 GCA_004027635.1 Crocidura indochinensis | reverse complement strand
TTTAAAAACAGTCTCTGTTGCTGATGTAATTTTTCAAGGCACCATACCATGAGAACCACTTTTTAAACTTATGCTTAAGTACAAAAACCTGGAAAAGTTCCTTGCGCATATCCCAGAATTTCCTAGACTGCGAGAATGATTTCCAATTCACCATGATTCAGACTTGATGATCTTTTTATTCCTTCGCCTGTGTCTCCTTTGTCCCCTTTAGAATCAAGATCAGAGAGAAAGGTTGCCAGATTAGATATTTGGACTAGACATTTTATAATTGGAGGGGGCCAAAATGCAGTAAGAAATGTTTTGGGGAAAACTTTAGAACAGTATATTACTAACCTCAGTATTCAGTATTTAATAAAGAAAATCATAAAACCCACAATTTCTGAATAAATTTTAGCCTGGCACCTCCTGTGATCATTAAATGACCCATTTTAGTTGTTTGGTTAGTTAGTGGAGACTTCTTTAAACAGGAGAATGAGTCCTAAATGGCCTAAAACTTCTAGGCCAAGATTGGTTGTACCATAAACAATCTAAGCAGTTACTGTCTTGTCAATTATAAACTCTTAAGCAACTTTTGGGGTTGGGGAGTACATAAGGCTCTCATAGTCATTTTGATTGTGCCACATCTCACAGCTTAGTCTTTATAGCCATGGAAATCACCGAGAGAACTTTTTGCATTAATGGACACACATAGCCTAAACCTATGCAGTCTGAAACTATTCTCCAGCCTCCAATGTTTCTCACTCTCTAATGAATAAAAGTACATTTTGGACCTATATTTCTCTGGCTCTGCTCTGAGAGGTATATATGGAGGACTCTACTCCAATCTATTGCCCAAGCATACTTAATTAAAAATCTTCTGTACCCCCAGGCCCCTTCTGCAGTTTGCATGAAAGTGTTTTGCAGCAGACTTCACTCCAGTTTGCAAATATGAGAATGAAGGTATACATATACCTATATATAAGTATATATAGATATACATATGGTATAGTATGGAAGATCATGCTATTCAATCTCAGTTTCACTGCTTTGCCAAGAAATATTTGTGAACTTTTTGCAAATGTACATAGAAATTACTAGAGGTCAATTGTAAATTTTATGGGATAAAACTATAATAAATATCCATTGGGGGATTTGAGAGGGATATGAAAATATCATCTGATCTGATAGCTATTGGGGTGGCTGAATTTCAAAATATGTTTCCTTCAATGAGAAGGCACTGCAGGGTCTAGGCTTCTTAAATCAGCAGAGTAGAGGGAATTCTCGCCTTTGCATCAGAGGAATCTCTCTTTCATATGTCTTTTGACATCTTTTTACTAATCAGGTTTTGGGGCCTCTGAGCAAGAAATAACTCCACATCCTATCCTGCTACTCCAGCAATTTAGCTTAAGTGTGAGATCAAATAAAGACCTTGTGGACTGTTTCTCAATGTAGCATTACTCTGTGGCAGCCTTTTAACATTTCTAATGCCCTTACTTCTAAGAACCTCCATTTCTTGTGTGGCACCAGTGGTGTGATCAATAAGAAGAGTAATGGAGTGAGACTTAGAAGGATGAGGAAAGTTACTCAAGCTATCCACTTATTGATGTGTTCATTTATGTTCTCAGAAAGGGAAATCTCTCCTTGCACATTCTTTAGTTCACTGTATGGAGCCCTGTGAATTAAACTGACAATAGACAGATTAGCAAGCAAAGTTAAAATGTATTCATGTATGTATATATGCAAGTTCAATGAAAATTTTTCTTAAAGAATCCAACGAGTTTCAAAGAAAAGAAGTTTTAATTTATATACCATTCTAGTAAGAAGAGAGAATTAGGATTTCAAAGGAAAAGAAGTAATGTAGGATGATTGGAAACTTACAGGAGGAAGGTACTTTAGTAAAATCTACTTATGTAATTTCTTATCCTAATGCAGACTTCTCATTGGTAGTCATAGAAGTCACTTCCTGGATTGGGTCCAGGAAACCTTCCTTAAAGAAACAAGAGTAGCAAATTGAATTATTTGAGAGAGCTGGTTAGAAAGGGGTTTGTACAGAATTACTATTTCTGCATCTGTTGATTTTCAAATGCCCATAGCTCCAAATTAAGCACATGCCACTGCGGTGTAATTTTGATCCCTCAATGTTTCATTGTTTTCAATTCCTATAAAACTAACCACATGTTACATGCCAGGTACTGGGAATACAAGAGTGAACAAATTAAGTCCCTATGCTCATGGAACTTCCATTCTAGAGAAGAACCTTAGAATAAATAATATTAATTTGTCACGTTTATTGCCTACATCCACATGGTTTTATATAGTACATTCTGGAAATAAAGCTGATTAAGGGGACAGAAAATGATGTAGGAAGTAGACTTGTTTAGACTGCATGAGCAGTCATGGGAGTAAATATTTGTGAAGATATGGGGATTATGTAAGTAAGTGATAAATATGTGGGAAAAATTATCCCAGGAAGAGAGAAAAGTAAGGTCAAAGAAACTGATGACAGAAGAGAATTATACCACAAATCATGGACTCTAGTGTAAGGAAAAGTAGAGGAGACCATAAAGGGAGAACATGCTTCCCAAATTATATACAAACTTCCAGTATATGAGAAATAATCTAATTATTTCTAAGTTTTAAAAATGACAGAAATAGGAGAGATCTGATCTATTAAAAGAGGTTTCATGATGTTGAAATCATGCAATTTGCTGAAACCTGGTTGAATTGGAGGATATCATGTTGAGTAAAATAAACCAGAAGAAGAAAGACTAACACAGGATCTCATTTATCTGTGGTATAGAGAATAAGTGTACGAGGAAGTGTAACATAGTAAAGATGGAGGGAAGCCTAGATTACTTTTGGTCCCAGAGTATAGGGAGTAGAACAGAGAAGGAAATAAATTGAGGAGATAAGGAGACGAGAAAAGGAAATGTTGGAGAAAAGGAACTTAGGCCTCAGGTGTAGGGTAATGCTGTAGAGTATACATTTATATATCCAAGGCACAGACTCAACAACACTGAGATCATGATGTCTCTACTACAAATTTCAGACTTCAAATATTCCTGTGGAATGTCAGGATATGTAGATAGGAGGGAACAGGACAACAGTAGTGAAAGGAATTTTATACTGGTTTTTGGATTGGTGTTAGAACATTCTCAATACTTTACTTAAAATTTAAAAACATTGGAAGAGAAATTTCTGGTTGATATGTTGAAAGTAGTCTGAAATGTAGCCATATTGTTGCTGGGAGATGACATTGGAATTGACCCTAACAGTCCACAAGAAAGTTGGCTTTGGTTTAGAGTAGGATGTAGTAATGACACCAGTGAGAGAACCTAAATGCAATAATATTAGAAAATATACACCAGAGGTTTCCAAATATTTGACACATTAATCACCTTTCAGAAAAAAATCTTTCTGTACACCCATAGAAATCTAACTTGTTAATCGATTGTTGTTAGATAATTTACACCAACACATTGGAGTGGCCTGGTCTATGAAAAGAAGTTTCAGGGTGTTGAAATGATGCAATTTGCTTCACCCCACCTCCCCCGCATTGCACTGAGCCTATTACACACTTTGGGATCATTCCCAAAGTATGCTCAGAGTGCGACTTTACCCATTGTGGAAACAAGTGACATAGAAAATATTATTTACTGTAAGTGTATAGTGAGAAGGATTCCTAAGTTATTCCTTAGGAGAAGTGGAAGAGGAGCAGTAGAATGAAGGGAGGTTTGTAAAACATTTTATCTTAACCAGATTCAATTTGAGGGATTTTTAAGTGTAAAACATAAGAAGAGAAACTGCTAGAATTTCTAATTAATATGTGTTATATAGAATAACTTGTCAAGGGAATAGTATGTATGGAATGAGAGTAAACCATTTACAATAGATTACAGATACAAAAATTCTAATGAAAAATTCATGAGGAGCAATAGGAATAGGCCTATGAGTAATACAGGAGTCTTAAAGGCCTTTGTGGTATAAAGGCAAACTATCTGGTTATAGAGAAATTACTAGACACAATATGAATGGAATCATTGGATTTAGACTACAATAATTAAGCGTAAAATGTACCCATTGTGGTGCCAGGTGGTGGCGCTGGAGGTAAGGTGCCTGCCTTGCCTGTGCTAGCCTAGGATGGACAGCGGTTCGATCCCCGGTTCCCCACATGGTCCCCCAAGCCAGGAGCGACTTCTGAGCGCATAGCTAGGAGTAACCCCTGAGCGTCACTCGGTGTGGCCCAAAAACCAAAAAAAAAAAAAAAAATTGTACCCATTGTGTAGTCAGGGTGGGAATTGGAAGGGAAATCAGCATCACTGATGGAGGAATGAAGTAATGAATTAGTTTATAAGTGTTGGAGACTTGACCTAAAAACCACACTATAAAAAACTTTGCAAATCATATAAAATAAAAGTTGAAGTAAGGAGGAAGGATGAAGTTTAGATGGATGAAATGGGAGGGAGGAAAGAGGAGAGGAAAAAGTAAAGTGTCCTGTGAGCCAAAAGAATAGAGTTGGAAATTTGGTTTATAAAATTGAAATTATATGGGTTGGACAATTTGTTGGAATTCTTGGGACACTGTTGAGAGAAGCAAGCACACTAGTTGTAGGTGTGGTACTGGGAAAATATATGTATGACATATTATTATCTATATTATAAATAACAGTATTTCAATGAAATAGGCATCAGTGAGAATGCTTTTAATGTGAAAGCTATAAAACTTATAAATGTATTTATTTATTGTTTGAGGGCCACATCCTATAATGCTTAGTGATTTCTCCTGGCTCTGCACTTCGGAATCACTCCTGGTCGTACTCAGGATACCTGTGGGATGCAAATATTGAACCCTGGATGGGCTATATAAATGAAGGGTGCCTTAACTAATATAGTTACTCTGGCCCCTCATAATTGTATTTGAAAGAAGGACTGAAAGAGGTTCTAAAGTAGATGATTTTAAAAGGGGGTTTATTAAACATTTCAAAGAGAGTTAGGAAAGACTGCATTCAGTAGTAGCTAAGAACTAACAGTTATGATTAGTATAGTATAGTACAGTACAGTAAAGTAAAAAACCAAATGAAGAAAATGCTTAAAATAAAAGCAAATGCTATGAAAACATTGAATTACACAAACACAAAACAACTGTCCCATGTGTTTGGCAATTTGGGACCCACAATTGACTCAGAGGAAAATAAATAAATGCATATCCACTTCCACTGGAAACTGCATCAAAAGCTCTTTATTATGTGTTACACAAATAATTAGAAATAAGGACATAAAGTCAGTGATTCTATAGTATATATTACTGCCACATTCACATACAAATCAAAACATTTATTATATATTTACTACGGTATATATATCATGGAATGATACATGCTTATTTCATTGGGGGAAGACAGCCTTATTCATGATAGTACTTTAAGATTGTTATAGTAAGGGGCCCGGGAGATAGCAATGAGGTAAGGCATTTGCCTTTCATGCAAAAGGTCATCGGTTCGAATCCCGGTGCCCCATATGGTCCCCCGTGCCTGCCAGGAGCAATTTCTGAGCATGGAGTCAGGAGTAATCCCTGAGCACTGCCGGGTGTGACCCAAAACAAAACAAAACAAAAAGATTGTTATAGTAAAATTAGTGAAGTTATCAGAGCTGTGTCTTCTCTGATAGAATAAGGCCCAGTATTTTAGAGACAGTGGCAGACAGGCTCTGCAGGTTACAGTAATAACTTTCCAATATAGAAGGAGAAGATCAGAAGTGAGGACAACATTTTAAACTACCATGAAAGCACAAAGGAATATTATTTGTTCCGGAAATAAAAAGAAATGTCACAGCATTGGTGACTGGAATGTTAAGAGAGAGACATGAGATCAGTGCACTGTTGTGCTTCTTCATTCATTGCCAGTCCAAGAAACTGGCAGATTAAGGCAAGTTAAGTTACGTCCTTAAAAATCGGTTGTTGGATGGTTAGAGAATACATATAAGAGGCACCAGAGGTATAAAGTCTAATTAGGATATCCTAATAATAATTGAGAAATCTGAAAAAATCCATAGAAATATGACTTAGGTTACCCAGTATCCAGCTTGAACAACTGAGCACATTTTTCAGTCATTAATGTCCATGGCATGGCATATTTAATAGCTGGATTTTCTATTAGGACTAAAAATAAATAGCGCAGTAAATATGTTGTTATGGTAAGTCAGCATTGTTTCCGAAAGAAATAAAATAAAGAAATGTGACCTGGATTAATTTTCATAATAATATAGAAAAAGAATGTTAGCATATATGGTTTCACAATCAAAAAGAAGGTAGTTTCTGTTTTAGAGCCCCATTTTAAGCAAAAGTAAAAGAAGCAAAAAGACATAATTGTTTTATTTGGATGTATTAAGGGAAGTTCTGTTGAAAATTATGTCCATGTTAGTCAGTGATTTGTTTATGGGCAATAAAAATTAGAACATGAAGCCAAAGTTAGATCAGAAACATCAAAGTTGTAACTAAGGTCAGGAAATTAAATGGGTTAAATTTCCAAGGTTTTGTAGGAATCCCTAGTATTCTTGATAAGAGCGTGGGTTACCTTGAAATAGAGAATAGGATATACTCTTATATAGAATATTTTTGGTTATTGTTATTTTGTTGTCGGAATTAGGACATGGAAGTAAAACAATAAAACGAATCATCAGGGAATGGAGGAAGATGGGGCCCTTGATTTGCAAACAGAAAGCCCTAGTTCAATATCCAGTACCCCAATAGTTCCTCTAAACTCTGTGAGGAGTGGACCCTGCACAAAGAACCAAGAAGAAGCCCTGAACACTGCTGAGCGTGGCCCCAAAACAAGCACAAATAATCAAAGCCATGCTATCTCCCATCTCCACTGTGATATAATAAAGCCAATTTGTGCTGACATAATTTCATTGCTTCTAAGAGGATATTATTTTAACATCTCTGAAAACAGATATGTTCTGTGGCCAATGGTGTATCACAGCTATTAATTAGTTATTATTGGCTGCAAAAGGGAAAACTTGATTATAACAATTCATGTTTTAATGTATTAGTTAATTGATTTATATGCGTGTTCATAGTAATGAAGCGAGTATTTGGGGAATTGAATTCTAGGCTTGACTCTGCTATTAACAAGTTAGGTTACCATAATTTACTTAATTTGGCTGACTTCAAAGTCTTAATCGCAAAATTATAAATATTAGTGTATCGGTGTTTCCTAAAGTGAGAGGGATGATGGTCCCAGGGTACTAGGATGATTAGTAACCTCTGCTGTACTCAGTTATCTTTTTTCCTAAAAGTATAAGACCATATACCATCATTTTCCTTTCTAGCTACTGATTTGTAAAAGTATTTCTTTATTTTTATTTTATTTATATTGAGGGGATGTTTGGGCCACACAGTGCAATGTTCAGGATTTACTCCAGGCTCTGTGCTCATGGATCATTCCAGGTAAGTTCAGGGTACCAGGTATGAAACCCAGATTAGCCTCTCTTCAGGCAAAATCTCTACCCACAGTATTATTCCTCAGGCCCCTGTTTCTTGGTTTTTAAATCTACTCTCCTTACTATGACATCCAAACTCATTCAAATAAAATATTCCCAACTCAGGGCAATTACCCCAAGATACCCATAAAACTAACCCCCTTCCTTGTGCTACTATCTGAACACAGCAGGCTTGCAACTCATTGTTGCAATACTTCTATAACCTGTGTAATTGCTGTGTCTTCTCTCTCTATAACCAAACCAGCAACATCAGCATCAGCTTATTAGAAATACAGATTGGTATCAAATCTACTGAATAAGAATTATTGGTAGTGGAGTCTGTCTTTTAACTAGCACTGTGGGTGATTTCAATTCCAAAGTTGAGGAACCACTGGTCTATTCTTTTATAACTCTCTTCTAGCAGCTATTGGATTGAATTACAGTGACCAAATCCTCCTTCAAAGCCAAGAACATGCCTTTGTCACCTCTTTGTCTTCAGGGCATAGTACAGTCATTGGCCCATAATTAAAGCACAGTAAGTGCTTTCTCTGCCAATAAGTCATTTAATCAAATATATTGTTTCTGCCCTTGAGGTAACTGAAATGTGTTTGTAGAAGAACAGGCATAATCCTATTTTTAACAAGAGAATAATTCATTGCTATTCAAAATAAAATACTAGATTATATAATAAATGCTAGACTTTGTCAGTAGGTGAAAATTGGATTGCAGTTACTGAGAAAAAAATATTGGTTATGAAGTTATTTAAAGAAAAAGTGTGAGTATGTTCACTTATATGTGCTTGCATGCATGTGGTAGAGGAAAGGACTTGAAAAAGAAATTAGACTGTAGTGATGAAATTTGTGCAGATGACGGCACAATTTAAGTAAAGAATTGGGGTCAATAATTAACTAGATTTCTATGTGATCAATAAGTTGCCTAGGTGATAACAGGCTTGTATTAGCTTAGTTTTAGCTCCACCCGGAAGTATAGATCACCATAACCCGAGTGATCAGGTCCTGGTCACTCAATCTTAGGTTATATGGATTTATAGTAAAAGTAAAGATAGTTTGTACAGCTTTCAGCTTGCCACAAAAATAATTTAGGATTGCAAACATTAGTTTCAGCATGAACACAGGGATAGACATGGCTTACTAACAAATCAAATTGTTCATTATTATGCAGTTATCATTAATAAAACTATTTTTGATATATTGGCTGACATGCTTTTTTAACTCTCAGTAGCTTTAGTTCTTACACACTGGTTGTTTGGAAGAATAAGCACATTTTTCTTTGGAAAGAGATGAAAAAAGAAAAGATTGGAACATGTGTTTCTGTCCAGATAGCAATAAAATATGGCACACGTGTTTGTCTTTAAAAATGTACTTTCCCTCTGTATATGTACATGCATTGATTAAAATGATATGCAAGTGTGTGGCAATGCTATCTTATCGGAATACTTGATGATTATTTAAATATATGTGCTGGTTTAGTATATGATGTACTGACCAGATATTTATTTGACCTTTGTGTGTGGAATGTCAAGTTGTGTTTGAATGTTCTACCTTGAAACTTGGATACTTTATAATACTTTATGAGGTATTAATTTCCTTTTCTTTTTTAAAGCGCCTGAATGATAGCATTTTCATAAATTAGGATCACTTGACAGAAGAGTTAGGTACACATTCTATCACCAGACTTACCTGTGTTCTTGAAGCACAAATGTTAAAAGAAACAGAACGTGCCTTTTGTCACTCTGCTGAAATTTTGCATTCAGCATTGTGTTTTTGCTCTTAGGAAAGTTAGCCATGTGCAGCTGAAGCCATTAGCCTGTTCTTCAGTGGATAAATACTATTGCCTGTGAAAAGAGGCAGAAAATAAACCCGACTTAGAGACTGGAAGAAGAAAGTAGTTGTGCTTTCTAAACATTGGTAGACTTTCTTCATTTTACATTCTCAAACCAAATATCAAGCTTGCAAGGCTTCAGAATCAGCTCTCATGTTCTGTTTGTATGAGGACAGAAAGATAAATAATTCTCTTGGATTTAAAGAGACATTGTATTTGATCATTTTTTTAAATGTGGGAACTAGTTCATTCCGTAATTAGCCTTAGCTTTAATTGTCTACATTTTGAGTTGTAATTTTCCATCTTGTTGTCATAGGAAACTTTGGGGAAAGTATCTTGGAGATTTTATTCTGCAACATTTGATAGAATTATGCAACACGCTGATGTTGAGTTGAGTCTCTCAAGAAAATGTAAGGATGGATGAGTTGACAGTGGAATATAAATAGGTGAGCATCAGCCAATAAGGAAAGAAGCAAACAATTTTCAGTGGCAGGGTGATCTTTGGAAATATGTAATATTTTAATCTCAGAATAAGTTAATCTGGATATGGCACAACTTTTTATAAATATAAGCACAAATATATATAGATAGATAGATATTGATATTTGGATGATGACTATAAATAGAAATGACTGACCCCTGGCAGAGCTTGCAGGACCAGGAATTTAGCACAGGTAGGCCTTGTGAAATGCAATCACCTTACCTTTTAAACGATCTTTCAAGCCCCACAAAGTATAAAATAAAAAAATAGTACTACTCAATATAATTAATTATCTTGAAACACAGTATTTTGTTTTCTTTCTCTGATATGTGTGTGTGGTGTGTGTTTAATACATATATATTTGGATGCACCTGTCAGGAAGTTGCCTTTTTAAAATCTAATTTAAAATCAAGTTGTTGTTGTTGTGGTTTTTGAGCCATATCTGGCAGCAATTAGGGGTTACTCCAGGCTCTGTGCTCAGAAATCTCTCCTGCCAGACTTGGAAGACCTATTGGGATATTAGGGATTGAATCAGAGTCCATCCCAAGTCATTCGCATGCAAGGCAAATGCCCTCCCTCTGTGCTATTGCTCTGGCCCCTAAAATCAAGTGCACTATAAGTTACCCCTAACCATAAGTCGCACATAGTTTTTAGATCCTGTCCTCTCTGCACTTATCATCTCCAGGCAGCATTCACTCCATAAGACACACTTGGGGGGAGGTGCATCTTATGGTATGAAAAATACGGTATATTTTGACTGGAGTGAGAGTACATTGGGTAGGGGACATTTTCATTGTGCATTGGTGAATTAAATTCTGTTCTAGAATCCCATACAGTCCTCAAGCCCCATCAGGAGTGATTCCTGAATACAGAACCAGGAGTAAGCCCTGAACACCCCCACTTAAGGCTCCATAAAACAAAACAAAACAAAACAAAACAGACAGGACCAAACTCAAGTTAAGAATGTTTTAGCATTATTAATAATTTGTGTCAAAAATAAAAGAAACAGGAGCCAGAGAGATAGTATGGAGAAGATGGGGCGTTCACTTTGCATGCAGAAGAGCAGTGGCTAGAATCCCAGCATTCCATATGGTCCTTCGAGCCTGCCAGGAGCAATTTCTTAGTCTAGAGACAGAGGTAACCCCTTAGTGCTGCTAGATGTGATCCAAAAGCCAGGAAAAAAAAAGAGAAATATTTGGGTCGATGAGTAGGACTATCAATATATAATATAAAAATAACATTCAACTACCTGTTAGATGAGATGTCTATGCATTTGCTTTCTCCTGCTGATTATTAACATGAAACCTTATTATCACCTTCAGATGATATGTGTCAATGATTTTCAGTCACTGATCCATGAACGGAGGCTAGAACAGCTATAATAATGTTGAGGTCTGGGACCGGAGCTATTATACAGTGGGTATTTTGCTTGCCTTGTTCACAGCTGACCTCAGTTTAATCCACAGCATCCCATGTGGCACATTGAGCGTCACCGAGATTGATCCCTGAGAGCAGATGCAATAGTAAACCCTGAGCAACACCAGATGTAGCCCCAAAATTAAAGAACTAAAAGTTAAAAACCACTTATCTCTTGTACCACTGATCTCTGTTATGTAGTAGACTGCTCACCACAAATATTCAAGGTGATTCTCCATTTTATTTTTTCCACTTCTTTCTTCCCAGCACATTCACAGAATGTGTAAAAACTAAGAACCCCTAAGATGTGCAAAGGAAGAAAATGAAGATCAGTTATCTCTGAGCACTGCCTTCTGTATGAAACCGGATGAATCATTTTTCTTTCTAACCTTTTTTTTTTAATTTTTTAGAATTAGAAAAAAGGACTCTTCCTGCTCTAGTATTTGATAATTTCCGCAATCACACTTTCTTTAATAAATTTTGCATGACACTAGCTATTTTTATGCAGCTATTACCTTGTTCTAATTTCTTTCTTACCCTAGGAAATAAAATTATCAAATGAGTTCCCATTTTTATAAGTTATTGATACACAGAGCTCCTGGGCATCTGCCTGATTAAGTCTCAGACTGCACATTCAGCACAAGTGTAGGGAAGGATCATGTATCAGTATCCTCTGCCTCTCTAGACGTTGAGATAAAAATGCAATACACATCACCGAATAAAAGAGTCTCAGAGAGCATCTAAATGTGAAAACCTGTGTTGTTACTATTGATTTTTCTTGGGTAGGTTTAATTCACCGTGGTAAAGGGAAGATCACAAATGACTGGAAGAGATAGACTGAACCAAATAAATGAAAATGTACCTAAGAAAACACACTGCTATCTATCTGTAGAAGACAAAAATTATATCAGTTAATTATTTTTAAATATGAAGAATATATCAGAGAAAAATAAATTTGTCTTTTACTATTACCGTACAGATAAAAATTCCATATCTAATTTCAGTATTGTAGTACGTTGTAATGTTGAAATATTTCTTTAGTCTTTTTTCCTTCCAAAATCTGTTTCTGTTGTGGCATAATAGTTTACAGTAATTATAGTTTTTGACTTTCTCTTTTTCTTTCTCTTTCTTTTTTCTCTTTCCTTCCTTCCTTCCTTTCTTTCTTCCTCCCTTCCCTCCCTCCCTCCCCTCTCTCCCTTAACTTCTTCCTTCCTTCACTACCCCCTTCCCTGTTTCCCTCCCTCCCTCTCTTCCTTCCTTCCTTCTTTCTTCCTCCCTTCCTTCTTCCTTCCTTCTTTCCTTCCTTCCTTCCTTCCTTTCTTCCTTCCTTCCTTCCTTCCTTTGACACATCTGGAAGCTCTCAGGGCTTATACTTATGAATTTCTCTACACTTATGAATTTCTCCTGATGGTGCTCAAGCCACCATAGTGAATGCCAGAGAACTAACCTTTGTTGGCTGCAGACAAGCAAATATCCTACCTATTGCACTACAGATCTGATCCAGATAATTGTGTTTTATAATAGCAGTACTTAGGAGTGCTAATATCCTCTCACCTTTGGATGTTGGGAGACTAAGTTAGGGGAAAACAATAAACTAATGGCAAGGAAGTGAACACTTGCTCTAGAGAAAGGCTGGAGGACAAGAGGGCAGTTGGAGTCATTAGTGGAGGGAAGAAGGAACTGGGTGTAATAGCATATGCCTGAAATTTAATAATGAATATCTTTGTGACTGTAACTCACTGTAATTAGAATATTTTACAACTTATCAAAAAGTATTCTTTCATCTTTGTTCCAAGCATCTGACACCTCCCCCAATACCACATAGCCCCCTCAGATCACATTTCTATTGAATATTTCTCAGGACTTGTTTCCATGTCCAGCCCTTTCTCAGTTTACTTATACCCCATTAAGATGATCTAGTATGTATTTTTTTTCTGACTTGGTTGAATTACCATGACATGGTCAAATTACATTCAATTTCAGCAAATGACAAGATTTCCTGTTTTCTCATGACTAAATAGGTTTCCATTGAGTATATATATATATATATATATATATATATATATATATATATATATATATATATATATTTTATCTTATCATCTCTTCTTGAGTAGTTGAATTGTGTACTGTTGCTGGAGATTGGCAGTGATACTATAATGAACCACGGGTACATTTCTCTTGTGTGTTTGTGCTTTTTAAATATATGCTTAAAACTGGATTTTCTGCACCATATAATATGTCAGTTTTTAATTTGTTGAACCTCTCCATCTGGTCTCCTGGGTTTCCACTTGCTGACTCACCCTGCAGATCTTGGGACTTGTCAGCCTCCATAATTGCATGAGTCAATTTCTTGTAACAAATCTCTTTTTTATCCTATTAGATATATCTCTGAAAACTCCTGACTAATCTATTTCCGACTGCTCTTTGTACTGTCTTTGAAGGTTCCAATGAACGACCCTATATTCCTCTTGGTATCAGCTCTTTTTCCTAACCTTTAATGGTCAGATAGTAGTTATTTAGGTCATCTATAAATAATTTTTATCACAGTTCTTTAAGGATTCACCCAACGAAGAAGGTGGAGTCTATGTATTTAAGACCAGACAAGACATATCTTAGTGAAATTGTTCATGTTTTACCGAATGTATTTTTATGAAAACCCCTGCCAAGATTTCCAAATATAGCATGTGTCAACTTAATCTATTGTTCATCTAATTTTGTGCTTTCTCACTTATTTCTGTAAAGTGGGGGAACATTGCTTTCTACCTTTACCTGAGATCTCCTTTAGTGTTAAAAAAAGATTTGACATATATCGAAAGTAATAAGTTTTGTCACCCCCTAAGATACAATATACTCTATTTTCTGAGCTTTTTTACCTGCTAATTGATGCTACTAATTAACATCAAGTCAGGGCATGTGTGTGAAGAATTAGAGCTGGAAGCAATCGCTAAAATTTGACAAACTATGAGAAGTCATGAAGAAATATGGCATGAGTAGCAAAATCACTGAAGCCCCGATAGAAGTTTTGCTCCCTGAATCAGTTGCGGAAGGAGCAATATATATTCAACTTAAAGGAAATAAGAATGAATCTCTTGTTGGATTTATGTAAATACAGACACTGAGATTGCAAAACTTTAAAAATGCACTTGTGTTCCTCTAACATAATATCCTCTCAATGAGGAAAAGAAGAGAGAAAGCGAGTGAGCAAGAGAGATGCCCTATGGCCTTCATGATGAAAATGGCTAATTTAATAGCCAGCTATAATAATGAGGGGACTAATTTTATTTTAAGTATTCACCTTAAGATGATTATTTATATTTTATCTCATTATGTTCATTATTTTCATCATTTGAACACACTAGCAACTATGAGGTTATAGTTATAGAATGAGGTTAATATATGTTTGTTTAGTTCTCTGGCATCTTATTAACTCTAGAGAAATAACACTTAATTTGAAATATTGTTAAAATTGACATTTTAAAGGCAATGTCATATCAGTGCCACAGAATGTTTTTGTACTCTCTTTTATTAATTATAATATTTTCAAGGTAGAACAGCCAGATGACAACATTCTTGGTTAGATCTATTAGACATAATAAATATGTTTTCATCTTTAACGTTAGATGAAAATATAAAGTACTTGACATTTCTAGCTTTTTAAAAGTCAACATTTAATCACTTCTGAAATTCACAGGATAAAATGTTGAAAGCCTTCAATTATTAACATTATTATAGGGAGGAAAGGCACTTTGCCATAAAATTTTCATTTTTCTCTTATGAATTGAGTCTAATACAGAATATTCATTATGGTGAAGTTTAACAGCAACTTCCATGAAAATTCCCTGCAATGAGTTTCTGACACTGAATTGACCTTGTAATTAATGTTGTACACTATCCTTTCATTATATGCTGGAATATTAAATATGACTTATTGGCAGTATAAAGGCTCAACATTACAAAATGCAATTTATAACCATCAAAAGGGGCTAAGCTTCAAGTGACATTTATATTTGAATAGATTAGGTGAATATTATGAAACATGAACAATAAAGGATTTTAAATTCAAAGTTTTGGTTAAGTCATTAGTATGATTGGTTTACAGGAAGGGTTATCTACTCCTAATATATCATAATATATATCTACTACTAATATATGACCTAGCTTTGTATATACATGCAAACCTTTATATTGGACTATGCTAATTAGCATTAAAACTACTTTTCACATTAATGTATACATTTTTATTAATAAGTTAAAGTGCCACAATGAGCTATTGACCACTTACAACATATAATCACTTCATATGTTATAATTGTGTTTTACCGAGAGTGCAAGCACTGTTTCACTAGGCTCTATGGAACTGCTGGGGAAAGGCCAGCAAATCCTCTGAGGGGTCTAGACTCTGGGCACCTTATCTGACCACAATCCAAAATTTCGTTTTTATTTTAACCCTTAACTCTGCTTTATGTACATAATCAGATATATAAATAATTATATACTTTAGTCATGTAAATGAAGCAATAGAATTCTAATGTTAGTCCAAGAAAGAAGATGAATGTTTGGGGATTGTGTCTTTTGTTAAGGTGAATATGGGTATTATCTTTAATTCTTACCTTTTATTAAATAGGGGCTTTGAAAACTATTAAAGTTATATTTCTGTGTCATATTATCCCCATCTTACCAAAACACTCAACTCTTCAGAAAAAGAAAAACCTGACCTCCTAAGTTGTCATGGGTCTCTCTACGCCAGGTATAGCTAAAGTCTCCTGGACAATTATTTTTAATATTGAAAATTCAGAACAGGATACATGAGTTTTGAACTCCGGCTCTTACAAGTTTATGATGGTTTGGCCAGGCTTCCAGTGGCAATGCCCAAGCACAACCAAGGATTGTTGCTGAAGTCTTCATTGCTCTGGGGCCTGTGTGTGGGTCTGAGTCCACTGTTGACCACTTGCAAAACAAATCCTGCCGATGTTTGATGGGAAAGTCCCTTTGCCCTGGTGCAATCTTGATGAGATGTGGCTTG
>PVKC010026167.1:0-16224 GCA_004027635.1 Crocidura indochinensis | reverse complement strand
TTCTTTCCTAACTATCTTCCCTTGCCTCTTTCTTAGGCTTATTAATGGGTTTTTGAAACTTTCAAAGCTCGAGACTGTGAAGACCAGACCCTGGTTTTTTGTTTGTTTGTTTGATTATAGATATGTATGCCTTTTTATTAAGGTTTTGGGTAACACCCTGCCGTGTTCAGGGGTGACTCCTACGTTTGAACTCAGTATAAATACTCCTGGTAGACTCCAGGGACCATGTTGGATGCTGGGGATTTAATGCAGGTTGGCACCACAGAAGGCAAATATCATTCCCATTGAATTATCAGGCTGGGTCCTTATCTTCCTTTCTTAATTCTGATGTCATCCCTTCATTTGGCCTATTCACCAACACAATGTTTCAGAGATGGTAATAAAAAATGGTTCTTTGTTTTTGTGAACTAGTAGGACAAAAAAGCTTTATAGACCTGGAGAGTGCTGGTTTGAGAAAATGTCTCTATTCTATTCTGTAAAGTAAAAGTCACTGGAGTGGAAATCTATTCCTCCATGGAAACTGAAACACCAGTACCAATCGAACATGAAACAAACCCATGTTGAAGTTTGGATAGAGCATGCAGGAGCATGTAGACCCATCTGTTAATTCCAGGGAAAATATCTCCCAAACAACTGAAATGAACTACCATATTTAACACTGAAAGTTTGTGAGTAGATTGGCCGTAGTCATGACTCAGTGAAGGAGAGCATTTGGCTTGCACATGGTTGACCTGGGTTCCATCCCTGGCATTCATATTGTTCACTGGCAGGTGTTCTGAGTGCAGAAGCAAGAGTAATCCCTGAGTACTATGTGGGATGCCAAAATAAAAAAAGATTGTGGGTAAGTTGGCCTGAGTGATAGCACCAATAGTAGTGTGCTTCCCTTGCCTATTACTTTCCTTTGTTCGATCTCCAGCAACCCAGATGGACACCAGAGTCTGCCAGGAGTAATTTCTTAGTGCATAGTCAGGAGTAATCCCTGAAAGCCAATTGGTGAGGCCCCAAAACAAACAATAAAAATATATGACTAGGGCCAGAGTAAGTATTGCACTCTGCAACTCAGTTTTGATTGCCAACATAGCATAGGGTACTATGCAAGCCAGGAGTGATCTTAATGCAGGGTCAGGAGATACCCCTGGACATCACAGATTATGCTTCCACAAAGAAACATATCTCAATATAAACATATCCCTCTCAAACATCACTACGGTTTTTTGCTTATACATTTGATTTTATTTATATTGGAAAGTTCACATCAGGCAGTGCTCAAATTTTATTCATGGTAATGTGCTCTGCAAGGTAATCACAGGCTCAGAGGCCCACATACAGTGGTGGGATGAAACCCAGATTTTCAGCACCCAACAAATCAAGGTCCTTCCATTCTTGGGAGGGATATGGATCCAGGTGATAAATAATCAAATTTCAATAACTCAAGTGTACATTATATCAAATAAAAATCATGGTTATTTTTTCATTTTCCTCACAAATAAGTCTGTTTGATGTGAAAAATATAGCTTTCTTTAGGTTGGAAAATTATTAATTCACTTTAGCAATCAGATGAAACTTACATGGGCCTTATCCCAGCACTAAGCTCTGGATTCTCCCAGCAGTGCAGAGACCATAAATGGGATGACAGGGTAGGAACTACTTATCAAGACCCACTTTACAAATAATATGAGCTTGCAGCACTGCCTTATCCCACTATCACAATATTTTTTTGTCTCCCAATTCACAATACAGACCAAGCATAGTGCCTGGTTTGAGGTGTTTGTGGGGTGCATTTACTATACCTACTCTTTCTATACAGTTAGCATAAAGAACACAGCCTATGGTAAGAACTAGGAGGCATTATCTTCGTGTTTTGGTGATATATATACATATAATATTCATATAATATACATATGATCCTTCACCAGTGCAACTTTCCTATGACCGATATCCTAAGTGTCCTTCCTCCCAACTCCACACCGGCCTGTACTCTATACTCTAGACAGGCTCTCTACTACCCTCATTCAGTCACATTTTGTTATGATAGTTCTCAGTGCAATTATTTCTGTGACAGCACTAAACGATTCCTGTAGTGAGTTTCACGTCAGGAGCTGAATTCTCTAGTCCTCTTCTATTTTGTCTCTGAGAATCATTACACAAATGTTTTTCATTTTTTTTCAAAAGCCATAGATGATTGAGACCATTCTGTGTTTATCTCTCTCCCTCTGACTTATTTTATTCAGCATAATAGATTCCATATACATCCATGTATAGGAAAATTTCATGACTTCATCTCTTCTGATGGCTACATAATATTACATTGTGTATATGTTCCATAGTTTCTTTAACCACTCATCTATTGAGGGGCATCTAGGCTGCTTCCAGAGCCTGGCTATTGTAAATAATGCTGCAATGAATATAGGTGTGAGAAAGGGATTTTTGTATTGTATTTTAGTGTTCCTAGGATATATCCCTAGGAGTGGTATAGCTGGATCATATGGGAGCTCAACTTTCAGCTTTTAGAGAAATCTCCATATTACTTTCCACAAAGTTTGGACCAGATGGCATTCCCACCAGTAGTGAATAAGAGTTCCTTTCTCGCCACATCCCCGCCAGCACTGATTGTTCTCATTCTTTCTGATGTGTGCCAATCTCTCTGGCGAGAGATGGTACCTCATAGTTGTTTTGATTTGCATCTCCCTGATGATTAGTGATGTGGAGCATTTTTTCATGTGCCTTTTAGCCATTTGTATTTCTTTTAAGTCAAACTGTCTGTTCATTTCTTCTCCCCATTTTTGATGGTGTTAGATGGGGTTTTTTTTTGGTAAAGTTCTGTCAGTGCCTTTTATATTTTGATATTGACCCCTTATATGATGGGTGAATAGGGTGAATAGTTTTTCCCATTCAGTGGGTGGCTCTTGTATTCAGGGCACTATTTCCTTTGAGGTGTAGAAGCTTCTCAGATTAAAATATTCCCACCCTTTTATTTCTGCTTTCACTTGTTTGGAGAGTACTCTTTTCTCTTTAAAGATACCTTTAGTCTCAATGTCATGGAGTGTTTGACCTTCATGCTGTTCTATATACTTTATGGTTTGATGTCGGATATCTAGGTATTTAATCCATTTGTACTTTGTACATGATGTTAACTGGAGGTATAAGTTTGCTATTTTACAAGTGGCTAGGCAGTTGTGTCAACACCAATTATTGAAGAGGCCTTCCCTGTTCCATTTAGGATTTCTTGCACATTTATCAAATATTAGGTGACGGTATATCTGGGGAACATTCTCTGAGTACTCAAGCATGTTCCACTGATCTGAGGGTCTGTCTTTATTCCAATACCATGCTGTTTTGATAACTATTGCTTTGTAATACAGTTTAAAGTTACAGTAAGTAATACGTCTCATATTCCTCTACCCAATTGTTGCTTTAGTTATTCGTGGGTTTTAATTGTTCCAAATGAATTTCAAAAATGCCTGATCCACTTCTTTGAAAAATGTCATGAGTATCTTTAGAGGGATCACATTAAATCTGTACAAAGCTTTGGGGAGTATTGTCATTTTA
Source organism: Crocidura indochinensis (assembly GCA_004027635.1). NCBI lineage: Eukaryota > Metazoa > Chordata > Mammalia > Eulipotyphla > Soricidae > Crocidura > Crocidura indochinensis. The sequence continues at coordinate 12,675 of PVKC010026167.1, read as the reverse complement.
CTATTAATCCTGCTAGTCGAAGAGCAGGGTATGGATTTCCATTTCCATGTGTCTTCTCTTATTTCTTGTAGTAGGGTTTTATAGTTTTCTTTGTATAGGTCCTTCACATCTTTAGTCAAGTAGACTCCAAGGTATTTGAGTTTATGTGAGACAAATGTGAATAGAGTTGATTTCTTAATATCCATTTCTTCCCTATCATTAGTGGTGTATAAAAAGGCCATTGATTTCTCTGTTAATTTTACAGCCTGCTACATTGCTATATGCATCTATTGTTTCTAAAAGTTTTTTGATAGAATCTTTAGGATTTTCTGTGACCAGTGAGTGCTTGACTTTTTCATTTCCTGTATGGATTCCCTTGATATCTTTTTCTTGCCTAATCGCTACAGCAAATACTTCCAATACTATGTTAAATAGGAGTGGTGAGAGGGAGCAACCTTGTCTTGTACCAGAGTTTAGAGGGAAGGCTTTCAATTTCTCTCCATTGAGGATAATATTTGCAATTGGCTTGTGAAAGATGGCCTTGACTAGGTTGAGAAAGGTTCCTTTCATTCTCATATTGCTATAATTGTTATCAAGAATGGGTGTTGAACCTTATCACATGCTTTCTCCTCATCTATTGATATGATCACATGATTTTTATTTTTCTTCTTGTTTATATTGTGTATTGTGTTGATGGATTAACAAATGTTAAACCATCCTTGCATTCCTGGGTCACAATAATATTGATATAGAAGTTGCAAATCTTACCATCTCTCCCTATTTGGAGATCCCGGTCCTAAAGCTAACTGCTGAAATGTCAAATCCTGAAATTTTAGTCTGCATTCTAAAACTGAACCAAATATGCAATATAAAAATTAGTTGAAAAAAATCAAAGCTAAATGTGGCAACACAGGTAGAGTGAATACATCTTGTTTTTAGGTATTAAATCAGCATAGAGGAGAGGAAAGATTGGTTGGAAGGTTCGCAGTGAGGAGTTTGGAAAAATCCACAGTAGCTTTGTGATGGGATCACTCGTTGATGGCTTAAAATGTACTAAAATATCATTTCTAACTGGGAAAGAGGGAGCACAGCAGGGAGGGTGTTTACATTATGTGTGGCTGACCCTTGTTCAAGTCCCAGCATCCCACTCCAAAGCAATGTGGGAGTAACTCCTCAGTACAGACGCCTGAGTATGATTAGTTTGTCATATAACAAAACAAACAAAAACCTTCTTAGTATTCTCAAAAATTGTCCAGAGCCATCTTACATCAGGGAGGGATTTTTTTCTGCATGGTGACCCTGTTTTGATATTCAGCTTCAGCACCAGGAGTGATTATTGAGGCACAGGACCAAGACAAAGCCCTGATCACCAACAACTAGTCTTCAAATGAAAAATAATTTTAAAAAGGCATTGACAATTTCAAAAACCCATTAATAATCCAAAGAAAAAGGCAATGGAAGATAGTTACGGAAGAATGGCATCACTCTCCCCCTGAGAAAGGAACCCTAGCTGAGGACAGTGCACCCAGGCTAAGAGCACAGCAGGAGGGCACATCCTAAGGTTGAGTTCAGAGGGCTCTTTCCACACTCATCTGCAGACTTCTTTGGGCTCCGTCCAACCAGATCAGCAGAGGCTTCCCTCAGAATGCCCTCCCCCAGAGGCATGATTTATGGGTTTGCAACAGGGAAGGGGACATCAGCCTCCTGTGTGTATCACTAATAAAAGTGGCCAAATCACTGAATAGATGAAGCAGAGAATCTCTGTTCTCCATATCCATGTTGGTTATTGCACAGGTGAGACTAAATGTATATGGGGCCACACGCAGTGATACTTAGGGGAATTTATGGCGCTTTGCTCAACAAATAGTATTGGTTGACTGAGGAACCATATGGGATGCAGGAAATTAAACCAAGGACAGCAAGGTGCAAGGCAAATGCCCTCCACGCTGTACTATCACTGTGGCCAAGATCAATTTTAAATAAAAGTATCCAATAGAGGGACTGTATAATACAGCAGGAAAGCAACAAAACCAGTGCTTGCCATGCTGGGCATGACCAGGAGTGATCATAGAGTACAGAGAGAGGAGTAAATTCTAGCATTGTCAATGATAGTTAGGCAAAGAATGAAAAAGATGACTTGTAGAAGACAGTGTACTGGAATGAAATATAAACCTCTGCATCCTCAGCACCCCTAAGTTTTCAGGAGTACCCCAGGGAGTGTATTCCATGTGTTGAACTGGAGATAGTCTTCAGCAGTGAAAGGTACCTCACTACACAGTAAAGAAACTTCTTTTTAGCGTCAGATTCTATTTGGAGGGAGATTTGAGGATCCACAAAAGCGGATGGTGATGCTGACTGGACCCAAGAGCCCTGATGCATGGACTATTTTTGCTTCTTTACATGGTTTGCAATCCCCAACTTGCCTGACCATCACCTAGACCAATGGTTGGCAACCATTTTTTTCAACTGATCCAAATCTCACCAAAACCACGATTGAAATTTTTTTGAGAGCCACACAGGGTGCTCACTGACAGAGGCTAGGAGCAGAGTCCTGACTCCTGGTGCAGTCGCCCAGCATACAGAAGAGCCACATTAAAAGTGTAAAGAGCCACATGTGGCTCCCGAGCCACAGGTTGCCAACCACTTACCCCTTGACCCTTCTTACAATCAGCATACCATAGAGTTTCAAGTTGTAACCAAGGTGGCAATCCCTGTGTCAGCCACTTTCCAGTTGAGGTCATGGAACAATTCCAATGGTGCCAGCACTAGCACTTACAGAGACTGCATTTTTGCTGCCCCAGAGGTGAAAGATATATTTATTTCAGTTATGGGGATGATTGTGACCTTGGAGTTGCTCTCAGGCAACCGCAAGTGTCCAAGGCTTCCTTCTACTCCAAACTTGTGGGACTTCACAGCAATGTGAATTATGCCATAACTGTTAAGGTCTGCACCTTGTGCAAAAGCCTCCCCATATTTCTTCCATGTTTACTAAGTTTCTTTCCAGATTTGTTTTGCCACTCTTGACAGTGCTCAGCATTACTCTTGGCTCCACACGCAGGTGGACCGAGTCGGATGCTACACATCAAAGTCTGTTAGTCATATGTAAAGAAAACACCCAACTGGACTCTCACTCTGATTAGTATAAATGTTCTTATGTACACGTCATGCTTAAGGATAGAACTATTTCGTTCCAACAACATCTTACATGTCTGTCAAATATGAATTCTTCTTTACATAGTAAGAGCTGGAACTCAAGTGAAGGTCTTTCTTCATTCCTTACACAAATAAGGCTTCTTTTCTGTAATCCATGTGTGTCTACTAGTGGAAAGAACTAAAGATATTCCCACATACCACACACACTGCAGAATGAAAGATTTGATTTACAGAAATTTTAAGGATAAAGGCCTTTCCAAAAGCATTACATTTATAAGATTTCTTAGTCATGACTTTTCCTATGTTGAATAAGTTATGAAAAGAAAACCTGAAGCTTTGAATCTGTCTGTCCAGTAAAAAATCTAAGATAGATATATTATGTGTTTAGTAAAGGCCTAGTCACCCTCCTTTTATATAGGTTTCTCTCTGGTATGCATTTTTTGGTAGGCCACATTATATGATACTCAGGCAATACCCCATCTCTGCACTCAGATATTACTCCTGGCAGACTGGGGTCTGCCATTTATCAGATGATTTGGGATGCTGGGGAATCAGCCCAGGTCACTTACATATAAGGCAAATGCCCTACTCACTATACTATTGCAATGGCTCCAAGTATGCATTTTTTTGTTTTTTTTGGGTCACACCCAGCAGCACTCAGGTTTTCTGACCTCTATGCTCAGAAATCGCTCCTGGCAGGCACAGGGGACCATATCCGATGCCAAGGTTTAAACCGCTGTCCCTCTACATAAAAGGCTAACTCTTAACCTCCTTGCTATCTCTCCGTCCCCAAGTGTGCATTTTTTTAATGCAGAGAAAATATTTAAAAGTAAACAATGCTTCCCAAATACACGACACATGGCAAGAATGCCCTCCAGTTTAAACTCTTTTATTGTCGGGTAGAGGAGTATACAAAACCTGTTCTGCAAAAGATTACTACTGGCTCTGCACTGAGGAATCCCTCCTGATGAGCTTGGGCAATCCTATAGGATGCCAGGGATAAAACTCGTGCTGTGGTGTGCAGGGGCAGTGCCAATCAAGTTGATTTTTCAGAGCACCCAGTTTTCATTTTCATACCTTTGAAAAGGTTTTAACGGGAATGAAGGCCTTCGCACAATCCTTAGACACATAAGACGTCTCTCCAGAATGAATTTTCTTATGTTTATGATGAGCAAAAGCCTTCTCAAGCTCCTGACATCACTCAGGCTTCTTTTCTGCATGAATTGTCTTGTGCCTAGAAAGGGATGAGGATTGAGTGAAGGCCTTGCCACACTCCTCACAGGAATAAGGCTTCTCTCCTATATGAATTCTCTTGAGCACAGAAAGGACCCAGGATTGAGTGAAGGCCTTCCCACACTTATGACATGAATAAGGCCGCTCTCTGGTATGATTTCTCCTGTGCAGAGAAAGGTGTGAGGACTTAATGAAGGCCTTCCCACACTCCTGACATGTATACGGTTTCTCTCCTGTATGAATTTTCCAGTGGACTGTAAGATTTGAAGATCGACTGAAAGCTTTCCCACATTCCTTAAATATGTAGGGTTTCTCACCAGTATGGATTTTCAAGTGTCTAATAAGGCTTGAGGCAGTAGTGAAGGTCTTCCCACACTCCTCACATGCATAAGGTTTCTCTCCACTATGACTTTTCCCATGTTTCCTAAGGTCTGAGAAGAATTTGAAGGCCTCCCACAATCATCATATACATGATTTTTCTCTTTAGTATGACTCATGAAGTGGCAAATAAGGTGGGAATACTGAGAAAAGGCCTTCCCACACTCCTTACATATGTAAGGCTTCTCTCCAGTATGAGCATTCATATGCACTCTAATATCTGAAGGGGATGGGAAGGCCTTCCCACATTTAGGACATACATGACATTTCTTTTGTTTACTGAGTTCCTTAGGGTCACATGGCTATGAGAGTTGGCCCAGAGAACATCCACCTTGCTGACAATTAGAGGAATCTTGTGTACTAGGGGTTTTCAAGGGCACATCATGGTGCCCAGCACAAGGAAAAGCAACCCCACACTGCTTACACTCAGGTGGTGCCGATCCATGGAATATTTGGTTGTGAGCCTGTCGTTTTGAGGGGTTAGGAGAAAACATTGCTGCTCGTGTGGCACTGGAAGGCCCCACTGTGAGGGTCTCTGTCCAGAGTTTGGGTGAAAAAGATTTGGAAGCAGCACCAGTGAATGTTGATGCTGCAGCAATGATGCTCTCTTCATTCTGCCCCATTCCAGCACACATGTTCTCTGAATCCTCACTCCCATGGGGATGTGGGCAGGGTGGTTCTCTCCAGACTGTGTCCAATAACACAGAATCAACCCCATTCCAGGGGAACTTGCTTCCTCCCTGTGGAACAGCAGAGGGTTAGTCCTATTACTTTTCTCTACTGTGATAGTCTTTTCCATGTTTAAATCCAGCTGTGCTTGGACTATTTCCATCACAGAAACACAATTTTTAACAAGTGAATATGGACTCATGCAGACATCCTGTAAAAATGTCCTTAGGTAACAGAAAAACAAAGAGGCAAAAAAAGGTGACTTTAAGTGAGCAATTTCTAGGTCCCATATGGAAGGTTATCTTGTGGGGACAGGGTTCTCTGGGTTTAATCCCTGGCATCCCATATGGACCCCAGAGCCTGCCAGTAACAATCTAAATCCAGAGACAAGAGTAAACCTTGAAATCTACTGGGTGTGGCCAAAATTAAAACAAAGGACAAAAATGAGTAGGATCTGAGCAAATGAACAGTAGGAAGGAGCTACTCTAGCACACTGCAACCTGATCTTTGGTATCCAGAATCGTTATTGTCGCTGAGCCTGCCACAGTGATCCTTAAGTTTACACAGTGGAGGATCCCTTACACATAAGAGTTTGAAGACACGTACAAAAAGAAAAAATAATATGTCAATTTAAATATATTTCTCTCAAACAGCAATGAGTTTTTTCTTATGCATTCCATTTTATTTACTTTTGGGGAGACTCATCCAGGTGGTTCTCAATGTTTATTCATAGCTATGTGCTCTGTGAGGCAATCTCTTGGGGCACAGTGGCCCATATACAATGGCAGGAACGACAACCAGTTTTCCATTGTAAAACACAGCAAGGGTCCTTCCTACTCATAGTAAGGATATGGATCAAGTTGAAAAGTGAGTTGAGACAACTCAAGCTTACATTTTATTAAATAAAAACCACAGCCTTTCTTTACGGCCTATACTCACAAAGTAGTTTCTCTTTGGTGTGAAAAATATTATGAATTTCTTTAAGTTGGAAATATTATTGAGTTAACTAATGTTAGCACTCAGGTAAACCAAACAGGCAACTTCTCCCAGCCCGGGGCTGTTTACCCACCCAGCAAGGCAAAGACCAGAGATTAAGTGATGGGGATAAAACCAAAGGCCCCACTTTACAAATATTATGAGCTTGCAAAAATGACCTATCCCACCACTACAATAATAATAATACTGATTGTAACTTGCAACTCTTACCATCTTGCTCCTCTTTGGAGATCCCAGTCCAAAGGCTGATTGCTGAAATGTCACATCTTTAACATGTAGTCTATACTCTGAAATCAAACCAAACATGCAATTTAAGAATTAGTTCAATGACGCAAGGCTAAATGAGGCAATATAGGTGGAGTGAGTACATGTTGTTTTCAGGAACTTAACCTAAAGGCAAGGAAAGATAGATTGGGAGGTTTGTGGTGAGGAGGACAACAAAATCCAACTTAGCTCTGTGATGTGTTCATTCATCTATGTTAAACCATTGAACAGATAAAAATTATTTCTAATTTTGAAAAATTAAAATAGTGAAAGAGAGTACAGCAGGGAGGACTTGAGATCCCTGTATCCCATATACTTCCCACTCCCTACGAACTGCAAGAGTAATTCCTGAACACAGAAACTTCTGGACGGTCTTTGAACAAAACCAAAAAAAATTCTTAATATTCTCAAAAATTGCACAGAGCCATATTTCAGTAGGCAACATTTATTTCTAAGTGTTGGGCCTTTATATAGCATCCCAGAACCCAACAGGAGTGATTCTAGAAGTAGAGTTGCAAAAGTAAGCCTTGGACATCATTGAAATGGGTCTCAAACGAAAAACAATTAAAAATTAAAAAGTCTTGTTAAAATCTCAAAAACCAACTAATTGGCCAAGGAAAAATGGCAAGTGAAGAGAGACAGAAAAGTAGGTCGTCCAGCCATTGGGTTGTGCAGTAAGATTAAGAGCAAGAATGGTGGGTGATAAAGGCTCATATATCTCAGTCTCTGTTCTAAATGCCCAGATAGGGAACAGAAAGAATATAGCAAAAGAACAAAGCTCCCAATCATTCCAGGACTGAAGGGCAGTGAATGGAATTGTGGAGGCCACACCCACTGATTTGGAAACAGACACCCAATACTGGCACCCGACTTCACATGTGCCATGAGGCTCCACACGCACCTCACTGCATGAACTGAGGAAAGGTCACTTCCCACACTCACGTGCAAACACCTCTCCCAGCAGCTTCCCAGGACTCACCTTCTAAACAAGAAATCAAGGCAGACTTCACCCCACCATGGCCTGTCCCAAAGAAACAATTCATTGGTTAAAGAGAGGAAGGGGGACACTACCCCTTGTGTATGAGTCTGGGTCCCTAATGAAAGAGGAAAAGTCATGATAGATATAAAGAACAGAATTTCTTCCCTCCCTATCCACGTTGGTTATTACAGGTGAGACCAGTTTTATTTATTTGTTTGTTTATTTAATGAGCGCTTCTAAACAAGAAATCAAGGCAGGCTTCACCCCACCATGGCCTGTCCCAAAGAAACAATTCATGGATTAAAGAGAGGAAGGGGGACACTACCCCTTGTGTATGAGTCTGGGTCCCTAATGAAAGAGGAAAAGTCATGATAGATATAAAGAACAGAATTTCTTCCCTCCCTATCCATGTTTGTTATTACAGGTGAGACCAGTTTTATTTATTTGTTTGTTTATTTAATGAGTGCTGTGGGAGCCAAATGTGATGCACATGAGCACTCCTGGCTGTGTATATCTGGACAATATGAAACCATATTGGAAACCAGATATCGAACCCGGGTTGAGTTAGTAGCGAGGAAAGCAAACTCCCTCACAACAGTGATACTGCTCTGGCTCAATGCCAGGTTGAAATGAATGAGGCCAGATAATACAGTGGAAAAGCAATAGTAAAGCACTGGCCTTGCGCTTGACCAATGTGCACCCAATCTGAGCATTCTTTGTATTTTTCTGAGTTCTATCAGGAGTGAGTACTAAGTGCAGAGCCAGGAGTAAATTCAAGCACCGGTAAGGCCTAAGAATATCTGAAAAATTAATGCCAATATGGAGTCCTGAGAACAAACACACAATACAATGTACCGTTTCTTAGGACTTTAAAATGACACAGAAAATTAAAAAATTGGACTCATCTAAGCAATCAAGTTAGGGACTAGGCATTTGGAACAACAAAAGAAGGTAGTCCCTGAATCAGATTCACTCCCAGTTGAACCCAGGTCCCTGGTCTATTCCGAGGAACCTGCAGTGTGGTCCACACAGGCGCCCCCGGGAAGCTCTCACCTATGTCCATCAGGTGCTGGTGGGTCTCTAGCATCACATTTCTATAGAGCTTTATCTGAGAGTCATCCAGCACGGCCACTCCTCTGAGGTGAAGCTCACAGCCACATCGGGGAAGGTTACCATGTCCTGAACTGGCACACAGTGGAGGGGAGCAAAGGGGATCAGAGCCCAGTGACTCCCTGGGCCCTAGGGTGAGGACAGGACCTCTTATAACCCAAGAAGGACTCATTCCTCTTCCTTCTTTCCATTTGAAGAACCAGCATTTATTTCTCTTCCTATGTGAAAGAGCCCCAGTAATCACTCTAGGAAGGTGGATCACTATTCTAGAATATTTTGGAGGTGCCTCCTTACACAGACACATTGGGCCAGTATCCCCACCACTTGGTCCACTGTGTATTGTCAGGAATTAACACCTGAGCACAGGACCATAATGTGGCTCACAAGACTAAGTCACAACAGCCCAATACATCCCCAAAACCCCTCTCTGCCCTCAGTTGATACCCAACACCAGCAGGCGTTATTCCTCATGCAAGCCAGTAGGAAGCCTGAGTCCTGCTGTGGATAGATCCAGCAGGAAACAAGAAACAAAAGTCAAATTGGTGTCCAGGAAACAATACAGTGGATTGGGAATCATGGCTTGCATGCAGGAGCCTCAGTTGATATCCCCACAGACAATCCCCCAAGAAGTTTGGGAAGAGCTGATGCCAGGTGACCCTTGACAAATCATAAATAAACTTAAGTAACACTAGCTCACATTCAGTTGGACTCAGTAGGGTTGGGTTAATAGTACAGAATGGCGGAAATCACCTTGGACAAGGGTGACCAGGTTTGATCACTAGCACCCCATAATGTTATTAGTGAAACCCTAATAACATAAGGAGTTATTCTGAGGCCAGTATCTGGAGCAGTCACGGAGTACAGTGAGGGGTATCCATGAGCCTTCTACAAAAATTAATTGACTTATTTGGGGTGAATTTTTGGCCCCACCTTATTGTGGTCAGACCTATCTCCTGGCTTGTGCTTAAGGATAATCCCAGGTAGGGTCAGGAGACCAACATGGAGCCAGAATGAAAACTAGAGCACCTCAGGTAAAGCAAACACTTGATAAAGAGTAGTATCTCTCAGGATTGTGAAATGACACTTAAAACTACAATAAAGTTGGACTCATCTAATAAAGTAAGGGATTGGGGGTATAGAACAATAGGGGGTGTTTGTCCTTGGGGCTCTCCAGAATCATCGCCCCTGTTGCACTCAGATTCCTGGCTTGGTCCTTATGTTCTCCCATGGGTGTGTATACCACAGGTGACCACAAGGTAGTCCTCACCTAAGCTGCAGAAGCCGGTTGTTCTTCAAGATCAGGTCTGCATAGAGCTTCCTCTGAGCACTGAAGAGTGCAGGCCACTCATCCTGGGAGAAGCTCTGTGCGATGTCAATGAAGGTCACTGTGTCTTGAGGCAGCACACAGAGGAGGGAATGTCAGGGCACAGCCTAAACCTGGGCACTTGTGGTGAGCCTCCCAGGTCCCTAAAAAGTCTCAGAGCCTTTCCCATTTGCTCTCAGGAGGAACCAGCTTCAACCTCTTGAACAACATGAAATATCTGGGGCAGGAGCCAGAGTACTGCAGAGAGGGCATTTGTTCGGCCAGCAGTTGGATCTCTGCATCCCATAGATTCCCCTGAGCCCACGAGGAGAGATTACAAAGCACACAAAAACAAGCAAACAAACTAGGTATTCCAGGGGGCTGGAGAGATAGCAAGGAGTTAAGATGTTTGCCTTTCATGCAGAAGATCATCAATTCGAATCCCAGCATCCCATATGGTCCCCCCTGTACCTGCCAGGAGGAATTTCTGAGCATGGAGTCACGAGAAACCCCTGAGCACTGTCAGGTGTGACCCAAAAACCAAAAAAAATTACTCTGATACAACAAAATAGGCATTCCTGGCACTGTCCTCCCGGCCCCACCCCCAGCAGGCCTTCCAGGAATTTAGGCTACCCCAGAATTCTGGGACTAGGCTTTGAGCTCCAGCCCCAAGGTGCTGCAGGTCTCCTATCCAGCTTCTAAAACTTTACCTTCTTGTTTTGGGAGCAAACAGGCTGGCGGGGAAGGGGTCCCCCAGGCAAATAAGTCTTGAGATGCTTTAAAAGCCACGAGATGGGGTTGAAGACAAAAACTTTACCTGGAGACACTGCAGGCCCAGAGAAGCTAGGCCCTCGCTTACCTCTCAGAGAGGCTGCAGCACTCTATGAGAGGAATACCAAAGACCAGCAACTACCCACTACCCTGCCCCTGCAACCATGCTAGCAACAAGATCCTTACCCAAGTGGAAAGCTCCAGGGGCCTGGGTTGAGAGAAACCCTAGAAAAGCCAATTTGGAACAAATGACACCTGTTGCCTGGGACATGGTGGTAGCACCTCCTCTCTGACTTTTCAAGTTTTCCTAGTTTCTGGAGTGATCAGGTCTTATACCTGAATCTGGAATCACTCTGATGTCACTCCAAGCAACCTCAGGGGACCATAAAGCATGCTGGAGATCAAACCTGGTAACCCACATGCAAGAACAGCATTGTCCCACTCTGCAAGTTGACTTTTCTTTCTACAATTCTCAATTCCTGAGTCTCCCTGGTGCTTCCAGGCACACTAATTTGTAGACACTAATTCGTCTCAAACTGCAGGTTATTGGGCTGATATCATCACCACTTTCCGAGAGTGCTGGCACCCTGGCCTACCTTTCATGGTTCTTGAAAATCTTGCATGGCATGAGGCCAACCTCAATTCAATCTCTATGACATAGGGCCCTCTGCAAGGACCAAGATTATCACCCTAAGTCCGTCATAGGGAACTCTAGACTAGGACAAGCCCAAACACTAGTAAAATGTACTTTTTTACTCCTGGCTGAAGGCAGAGAAAGAGTTAACTCAGAAATAACAAAGTTGGTGCCCTTCAAAACTAAGGAACTAGGGGTTGAGTGAGCTTGAAAAAAAAGATTCCTCAAGAGCCAAAATTTGAATCAGAGTAACTCTTGATAGCCAGGGTCTAAATCCGAGGATCCTCCTGACAACCAGGTTCTGTATTAGGCCAGTAGTTTAGTAGAAATGGTCAATTATCTATTCTCTTTCCATTTCTTCCCTGGCTCTAGCAAAAATACTATAGTTTGATAATTGGTACTTGACACTCAGGGAATAGGCTGAAAATTGCTCAGAGGAAATTATAGAATCCTGGGTCGGCTGAGTGCAAGGAAAGAACACTGCATGCTGAACTACTTCCCTGACCCTGTCTTCTTTACCAGTCCTATATACTTTCAGTACTGAGCTATCCAAATCAATTCATTTGGAACTTGATATAAAATAGGACCCTGGAGTTAAAAAATTATTTTTTGCTTTCTGGGCAAACCTGGTGATGCTCTGGAGTTACTCCTGGCTATACTCTCGGAATTGACTCCTTTTGGGGGGAACATATGGAACACCGGGGTCAAACAGCAGTCATTCTAAGTTTGTGTACACAAGGCAAACTCCCTATGACTTGCGCCACAGCTCTGGCGGCCCCAGCAGTATGAGATTTTAATTAAAAAAATTATACTTTTGTGCACAGAACAAAAACACAGCAGACAGCATGTTTGCCTTGCATGTGATCAACCAAGGTTCAATTCATAGCACCCTAAGGGAATAGGGTCCACTATGTATCCTCAGCACTAATTCCTGAGCATAAAGGTAGAAGTAACTTATTATCACTGCAGTTTCTGGGCCAAAAAGTATAAATAAACAAAATTTAATACAAATTTAAAAATCTGTAAATTGCATGAGATCTTGTCACCTCCTCACTCTCACACTCTCCATCTCTCCATGACTTGGAGTCCACAGCAGTTTGAATCACCTGATCCAAGCCAAGAAGAAACAAATTCACCTTCCAAATCAAGAAGTCCCTGCTGCTGAGGTGGAGCATGGCTCTTAAAGACCCCACAGGAAGTGTCGGT
>PVKC010026166.1:0-16177 GCA_004027635.1 Crocidura indochinensis | reverse complement strand
ATAAAACTTTAATAGAAATATAGTAAAAGTAGAAGGAAAGGTAGCAATCAGATTTGAGTAATAGAGATTATCCTTTTACATAGGATAAACTGTTCTAAACCATTACAAATGTAATAATACATGGGAAGGAGTGACACAACAAAAGTAAGACATTTGCCTTGCATGTAGCCGACCCAGAATAGGCTTGGGTTTGATTCCTAGTATCCCATATTGTCCCCCGAACCTGGCAGGAGCGATTTCTGAGCATAGAGTCAGGAAAAACCTTGAGAACCACAGCTATGGCTCCCAAACAAACAAATAAAGAAAAGTAACAATACAGCAGGTGTAGTTCAGCATAATTTGAAATTGCTTTGTTTCCAGCTATTTGAGCTGCATTAGGGGTTCCTAGTGAAAATGCATTTTTATGTAATCTTCCAGTCAATAATATTCAAGAGACAAAAGGACCAATCTCTAGTTTTTGAACCTTAAAAGATGTACAAAAGATTGAAATGCTATCAGCTAACTTTTCTTTCCTAAATAACATTGAACCAGTAAACAGCAAAGTATTCAGATTAAAGTCAGATTAATCCTATTGTATGACTACAAACGTTTATGTTAATATAATATTTTAATGGAAGGTAAACTAAAGCTCAACGAATGTGACACACATAAAGTATGTTAAAAACATATTGGACTTGTTAATCCCTATGGTGCAAAATTTTTTAGATTTTCGTGACTATTAGCTTCCTTTTGGGGGAAAATAAAAAGAGCAGAGTGATAACATGGTGGTAGTGGGGCATTTGCCTTATACATTCAGCCAACATAGATGAACCTGGGTTTGATACCCATATCAAACAAATACCAAACAAAAAAAAGGAAAATTAAAGTAATGAAACAATAAAGAAAAACCAAATAAAACAAAAATCAATGACATGTAATTGAAAATGGTAAAGGAAAGAAATAAACAATGAGTGTTATATTATTTAAATCCCTCTATTGAATATGAGACTATTAAGTATTTTTATTGCGCTGGGTTTTATTTTCTGTTTAGGAAGAGGGAAAATTCAGCATAATATAATTACAGATATTATTTTGTTTGATAGTTTGTTTAAAATTCAATATTAAACATAATATATTAAGATTATTCTGTTTAATATTCATCTAACATCATTCACTCCCTCAACCTAATCTCTTCTCCCATGATCCCATTTTTTCTTCTGCTTTAACACCTTCTTTCTAAAATTATGCCAAAACTATTTTGGGTAAAACATCTCCAGTTTCTCAAGATACTTCCAAATGTATCTATATTGTAAAAGGTATCACCTATGGCAATAAGAACATATGTATGGGTATCCCCTCTTTCAATTTATCACCTGAATGATCATAACTGACCACACCTGTAATGGGAAGTAAAGGAGGTTGACAGACTGTGAGGGAGAGAGTGGGTAAGAAAGAGAGTTAGAGTAGGCAAAGAATTCAGCATCAGCAAAGAAGCATCAGCAGTAGCATCAGCAAAGGGAGTCAGCTGGCAAGGAAGTTTGGAGAAGCAGCTGAAAGGGAGACAGGGGCAGAGAGAGTGAGAGAAGGAGCATAGAAGTAGCTTTAGGAAAAGGTTTAGCATAGAAATATGTGAGGAAATGTACATGGCAGTTAGGACCGTGAAATAAATCTGGCTGACTCCTAGAACTTCATCTGACTCCTTTGTGAATTTTTCTGCTGTCACCATGCAAACTACAGACCTTCATGCAAACTATAGAGTCTGCAGGGAGGTGGGCCTAGACGAAAAAGGTCTCACCATCCCCACACAGACACTAGGACTTACTAATTTATAGTAAAAGAACACATATGTTTTCTTTTAATCGATCATAAAATTCCCTAGAGGCACCACTTTGTAGGATGAAGTTAGACATTTTCTAGATGCAGAAAGAAAAAAAAAACAGTTACAATATGTGACTATAATATGGATCCCACACTTGTATTTCCTATAGAGAACGAGGAATTGAATAAAGAGTTTAAAAGTGGGTCACATCCTTATGCTTTTTCATGAAATTTTTAGTACAAATATTCATTTAAATGGAATGAGTCACATTTCCCCTTTTTAAGTATCTGATTGCTTCCCTTTCTACTTTTATATATCTCAATTTACAATGCTTATTTGAAAATATAAGTATTTAATTGAAGTGATATAGCTCTACCTTTGGCTGTGCAAATTTTTTTTTTAGCTAGTGCAGTTAGAGTTAGTATTTCTATGAGTCTGGCACATCTACAGTGGTGAAGAGTGGATTGTTTCCTCTGAGAGCTTTAAGGCCAGATGGGAACAAAGACTGCTGTTAAGTCTGGGCTTTGTAAGGACTAAATTGGCCTAAATTATCTCCTTTATTGTCTATGTTTATCCCACCTTTTGTCTTTGCCTTCTGCTTTAAGAATTGACTGTATATTCATCTACTGCATTATGAAATCCTAATCTCCATCTTTACAGCCCACGACACTTTGGTTCTGTTCTAACCTGTATAATCCCAGAAAGATTGAGCACTCTTCTAATTCAAAAGGCACACTTCAACTACAGCTCTTAAAAAAAACTCCCTTTTCATCTAACCAGTGAATTTGACCCTTCTGTTCTCTAACTCTCCTGTGTCTTCATTAACACGGTTAATTTAGCCATTTTCCTTGAGAATGTCAGAGAGTTAAAATCTTCTTCCACCTAAAAAACCAAACTAGGAGTCGGAGCGATAGCTCAGCGGTATGTCATTTGCCTTGCTCGTGGCAGACCCAGGATGGACCTTGATTAGATCCTCAGTGTCCCATATGGTCTCCCAAATTAGGAGCGATTTTTGGCACATTGCAGGAGTAACCTGTGAGCGTCACTTGGTGTGCTGCCCACCCACCTCACCCCCCAAAAAAAGAACCAAACCACCACCACTACCAACAGCAACAACAAAAGTAAAGCCAAACTAAAGAAACCAAGAATTACCTTTTCCAACTGTTTCTACTGTGATTTCTTCCTCAAGTTTCTTTGTAGGATGATCAAGTAATAAAATTATCAGATCAACTAAACGGAGAAAAAGCTACCAATTGCTTATATATGGATAATTATTTTATTTTATTTTATTTTTTGGTTTTTGGGTCACACCCGGCAGTGCTCAGGGGTTACTGCTGGCTCTATGCTCAGAAATTGCTCCTGGCATGCACGGGGGACCATATGGGGCACAGGGATTCGAACCGATGACCTTTTGCATGAAAGGCAAATGCCTTACCTCCATGCTATCTCCCAGGCCCTTTTTTATTGGTATATATGGATAATTAAATGGATGTGAATTCTAAAAGCAATCTGGCAAAATAAAGGAATATACTAGTCCAAAGTTAAAGAATAAGATAAATTGACTGTGTTTCAAGGAAGGAGGTAAGGAAGTTATAAGATAGAGGGGGTACTCAAGTAATGAGATCTATTTCTGTCTTTCATATAAATAAAAATCCCAATTTAGGAGCTAGAGAGATAAAGATGGTAAGTCACCCTTTGTTTTGTTTTGTTTTATTTCAGCCATTCCCATTTGATGCTCTGGTTTACTCCTGGCTAAGCTCTCCCTGGGCTTCGGGGACCATATGGGATGCCAATTGATCGAACTCGCTCCTTGCTTGGCTAGCGCTTGCAAGGCAAACACTTTACCTCTAACACCACCTCACTGGCCCCAAGTTGCTTTTCTTCGATGAAAATAATGCATTCTCCACCCACCCTCTCTACTACCACATGTAGTTCTCTGAACTTTGTGAAAAGTGATCTCTAAGCACAGAACCTGGAGCTAGTCCTGAGCACAGATGGGTGTGACCCCAAACATAAACTTTATTCATTTCAAGTTCCCTTATTTTGGATTGACCCCAATTTTCATTCTTTATGTAGATAAAGAACAGAGAAAAGTTACTTATGAGACACTAAGGCTGTGACTAACAATTCAAAGAATTCACATGCCAACTTCTAACATCTTGTGAAAGCCTGTTTGAAAATCTTGGGAAGTTCTGTCCTCTACTCCAATTTCAGGATGTTCTGTTGCACTGGCCATATTTACTTACCCCAATGAAAGTTGTACCTTCCCATCAATATCTTCTGAATACTGCCTTAGTGATAGTTTTTGAAACACAGTGAAATAATAAGATCATGACCCTGTCCTACTTACATGAGTTTCCTTTTTGTTTCTGCTAAAATGAACTCCCGAGGGCAGAATATGAAACATATTCGTAACCCTCATAATCTCGCACTGCAGTATTTCACAAAGTGGACAGCATAGTATAGCCTAGGGCTTTGTTGGAAATTCTTTCTACCTTTTTCACTTAAATGAGGTAGGTTTGGGAGCGAGTGATGAGTAATTTTTTTTAATTTTGAAAAGGAGGGGCTATGCCAAATAGGTTATTGAACCTCCGTGGTAAAGGTACTTCCAAAATAAACAATTTTAGTATATGTGCTGCCGAAGTGAGCACATTTCCAAGATAAACAAACCTTTTGATTTATATTGGAGTTTCCAGAACTTGGCTGCCTGGATACACCAAACTGCCAAGGAAACTGGGAAATCTTGAACTTCTTGGAAGTGTCTTAACAGAAGAGCCTTTTCCTCTTTTCTGATGAATGGGAAGCAGCTATTATTTGTAGAGATTGAGTATCATTTATCTTGATTCTCAAGGAAAACACTCTCAGGGTAATGATAAGGAAAATTCAAGACTAAAGGATTGCAGAATTTCTTACCTCCCTCCCTTCTTTTCTCCTTTTGGTTTTACCTTCCTTCTCTTCCTTTCTTTCTTTCTTTCTTTCTTTCTTTCTTTCTTTCTTTCTTTCTTTCTTTCTTTCTTTCTTTCTTTCTTTCTTTCTTTCTTTCTTTCTTTCTTTCTTTCTTTCTTTCTTTCTTTCTGTTTCTTTTTCTTTCTCTCTCTTTCTCTCTTTCTTTTTCTTTCTTTCTTTCTCTTTCTTTCTTCTTTCTACTTTCTTTCTCTTTCTTTTTCTCTCTCTTTCTTTCTACTTTCTTTCTCTGTCTTTTGGTCTTTCTTTATTCTTCTTCCTTCTTTCTTTTTCCTTCTTCCTTCCTTCTTTCTTTCTTCTCTCTCTCATTCTTTCTTTCCTTCCTCTCATCCTACCTTCATCTCTCTCTCCCTCCCTTCCTCTCTTCCTTCCTCTCTTCCTCCCTCTTTTTCTTTATTCCTTCCACTCCCTTCCTTCTTTCTTTCCTTCCTTGCTCAATGTCAATGAACTAAATGCACCAGTTAAGAGACACAGATTGGCGAAATGGATCAAAAAAGATGAATCCAACCATCTGCTGCCTACAAAAACACACCTAAATAGTCAGAACAAACATAGACTCAAAATCAAAGGCTGGAAGAAAATAATCCAAGCGAACAATACCTTTAAAAAAGCTGGTTTGTGGGCCAGATAAATAGCACAGTGGTGGGGCATTTGCCTTGCATGCAGAAGGATGGTGGTTCTAATCCCAGCATCCCATAAGGTCCCTAAGCATGGTATTGAATAAAGACATATCTTCAGATCAGTGGAATAGGCTAGAGTAATCATATCAATAGACACAGGAAAAGCATTTGATAAGGTCCAACACCCATTCTTGGTTAAAAAACAAACTCTCAGCAAGATGGGAATAAAATGAACCTTTCTCAATATAGTTAAGGCCATGTACCACAAGTCAATAGCAAATATTATCCTCAATGGAAAAAAAATAAAAGCCTTATCTCTAAATTCTGGTACAAGACAAGACTATCCTCTCTCACCAGTCCTTTTCTACATAGTGCTGAAAGTATTTGCTATAGATATTAGGCAAGAAAAAGATATCAAGGGCATCCAGATAGGAAATGAAGAAGTCAAGTTCTCACTGTTTGCAGATAACATGATACTCTACTTAGAAAACCCTAAAGACTCTACCAAAAAGCTTCTAGAAACAATAGATTCATAGAGCAATGTGGCAGGCTACAAATATAACACACAAAAATCAATGGCCTTCTTTTTATCAATGGCCTTTCTATACACTAATATTAATAGGGAAGAAACGGACATTAAGGAAACAATCCCATTCACATTAGTGTCACACAGATTCAAATATCTTGAAGTCAAGTTGACTAAAGATGTGAAGTATCAATGCAAAGAAAACTATAAAACCCTGCTCCAGAAATAAGAAAGGACATGCGGAAATGGAAATACACACTCTGCTCATGGATTGGAGGATTATCATCATTAAATGGCAACACTCCCCAAAGAATAGTACAGATTTAATTCTATCTCTGTAAAGATGCCCATGACATTCTTCAACAAAGTGGATCAAAGACTTCAGAAATTCATTTGAACAATAAATAATCTCGAATAGCTAAAGCAATCATTGAGCAAAGGAATATTGGAGGCATTACTTTCCCCAACTTTAAACTGTATTACAAAGCAATTGTTTTCAATACAGCATGGTATTGGAATAAATACATATCTTCAGATCAGTGGAATAGGCTTGAGTAATCAGAGAATGTTCACCCAAATTACAATCACCTTAATTTTTATAAAGGAGCAAGAAATCCTAAATGGAACAAGGAAAGCCTCTTCAACAAGTGGTGTTGGCACAACTGGTTAGCCCATTGCAAAAATTTGAATTCAGACTCCAAGCTAAAACCATGTATGAAGGTAAAATCCAAATGGACTAAAGACCTCTATATCAGACCTGAAACCATATAGAACAACATGTAGGTAAAACACTCCATGACATTGAGACTAAAGGTATCTTTAAGGAGGAAACAGCACTCTCCATACAAGTGGAAGCAGAGATAAACAGATGGGGATATTTTAAGCTAAGAAGCTTCTGCCCTCAAAGGAAATAGTTTCCAGGATACAAGAGCCTCCCACTTAGTGGGAAAAATTTTTTACCCAATACCCATCAGATAAGGGGCTAATATCCAAAATATACAAAGAAATGACAGAACTTTACAGGAAAAGAAAACATCTAATCTAATCAAAAATGGGGAGAAGAAATGGACAATTTGACAAAAAAGAAATACAAATGTGCAAAAGGATCATGAAAAAATGCTCTACATCACTAATCATCAGAGAGATGCAAGCCAAAACAACTATGAGGCACTACTATCGCACACCACAGAGATTGGTGCACATCACAAATTATGGCAATAAACAGTGCTGGCAGGGATGTGGAGAAAAAGGAACTCTTATTCATTGCCCGTCAGAATGCCATCTAGTCCAATCTTTATGAAAAACGATTTGGAGATTACTCCCAAAACTGGAAATTGAGCTACCATTTGACCCAGCAATACCACTCCTAGGGATATACCCTAGTAGCACAAGAATACAATACAAAAATCCCTTTCTTACACCTATATTTATTGCACATTATTTAAAATATCCAGACTCTGGAAACAACCATTATGCCCTTTAACAGACAAATGACTAAAGAAATTGTGGTATATATATATATATATATATATATATATATATATATATATATAATGGAGTATTATGCAGTTGTCAGTAGAATTGAAGTCATGAAATTTCCTATACATGGATTTATATGGACTCTATTATGCTGAATAAAATAAGTCACAGTGAGAGAAGTAGACACAGAATAATCTCCCTGATCTACGGTTTTTAAGAAAATTAAAAGACCTGTTTGCAATAATTCTCTGAAACTATGAGAGGAGGGCTGGAAGGTCCAGCTCATGACATGGAGCTCACTAAAAAGAGTGGTGAGTGAAGTAAGAGAAATAACTACACTAAGAAGTATCATAGCACTGTGAATGTATGTGGGAAGTAGAAAGCCTATCTAGAGTACAGAGTGTTGAGAGGAGAAGGGAAATTGGGGACTTTGGTTATGGGAATGCTGCACTGGTGAAGGGGTGTATTCGTTATATGACTGAAACCAAGTACTATAATATATGTAATTAAGGTGTTTAAATAAAAGTATTAATACAAAAATAAAGAAAGATTTCACTGTAGACTATAGCACTATTTATCGGCTATATTTTCCTAAATGAAAGTGTTGGTTGTTTACAATGTTGCGTAACTATGAATACACTTATCATAAAATGTATCCTTGAAGAACATAGAATGCATAAAAATAAATTTAGAAAACATATTCTAAGCAATGTATGTGTATTAATATGAAGGTACTTTATGTTTTGGGTCCAGAGTGTTATTGCAGCAGGAGGCCATTTGCCTTGCAGCTCTCCCAGGAACGACCTGAGTTTTATCTCCGCATCCCATAGGGTCCCACAAAGCCAGGAGCAATTTCTGGGCATATAGCCAGGAATAACCACTGAGTGTCACCGGCTGTATTTCCCCCCCCCCCAAAAAAAAGAAATATTAATCTCATCTTTTTACTATTAATGTTTTAGCTTGAATTTCCATTTCTCTAGAAACTTGACTATTTTAATAACAAGGTTATTTCGTGTAATCTATGCTGCAAATTGATATATAAGTATATACACGGGGGCCGGGCAGTGGCTCTGGAGGTAAGGTGCCTGCCTTGCCTGCGCTAACCTAGGAAGGACCACAGTTCAATCCCCTGGTTCCCCATATGGTCCTCCGGGCCTGCCAGGAGTGACTTCTGAATGAATAACCAGGAGTAACCCCTGAGCGTTACCGGGTGTGGCCCAAAACCCCCCCCAAAAAAAAAGTATATATACACATACTGAGAATGTTATAAAGTTTTAAACAGAAGAAATTTATAAGTGCATATTTCATTTATTTAGAGGAAACCCTCCAGGCTAAAGAAAACCTAATTTTCAGCAATAGGCTTAGAAGTGAGCAACCAAGTTTTTTAGCAGCTTCTTTAATAATTTCAGATTTAATAGATAACCTTAAATGTCAGACCTTTATATTTTCTAAGGATTCATAATACTTTCAAGTCATTTAAGTTGGTTACAGAGAAACAACATAAAACAGAGATGATCATTATCTTATCCATATAATCCTCTGATACTTATAAATAAGAAATAATTTTAGGACAAAAGATGCTCATTTATATTCATTGGAAAGTAGGACATAATATAAAAAAGAGATACCATGAAGTGTTGCATATAGGGCACATGCCTGACATGGTGGCAAACTGAGCTTGATCCTCAGCACTACAATGGCCCCTAAGCACCATGAGGAGTGATGCCTGAGCTCAGATCCAGGAGTCAGCTCTGAACATAACATAGCAACAAGGTTTGGCCACAAAATTTTTTTAAAATCATTATATATTCCTTAGTTTCAAATAGACAAAAGATAGATATTATCTTTTAAAGGAATATTATAATCATTTTACTATTTTAATAAGAAACTGATTGTAGAGATTGGGAGTTTAAGATATGGTATTTTTTTCCTTGGAAGAAATGGTAAATATAATAAACTATGAAAATTCATAAATACATCATTTTGGAAGTAAAAAATTCTTTTTTCTTTTTTTCTTTGTCATTTGGAAACATAACTGGGGTAACTCTCAACACATTTTTGAATGACGTAACTCTCAGCACATCTTTGGGTCTATGTGTTACTCAGAATCAAAACCAGGGTTCCCATGTACAAACCCTGTTCTCTAGCCATTTGAGCTATCTACTTGACATCACATTGAATTTTTACTTTCATTTCAAATTTTAATTTAAGAAATCCTCAATTTCAAACTTCTGATCTATGAAATATATTATAAGTTATACAAATATAAAATTTATTGAGAGCAGAATAAATCCAGTTTTCTCTATAACCAGGTGATTCTAATGAAATATTGTGCACTAGATAAAAGATAAAAAGACTATTTTCTAACACTTTATGACAATGATTCAAGTTTTTAATAGAAAATAAGTCCTAACACAAATTAAGGTGCCAGAGCAGTGGCACATGGCATAAGGCGCCTGCATTGCATGCGCTAGCCTAGGACAAACTGGGGTTCGATCCCCAGGCATCCCATATGGTCCCCCAAGCCAGGAGCAATTTCTAAGAGCATAGCCAAAAGTAACCCCTGAGTGTCACCAGGTTTGATCCCAAAACGAACAAACAAATTAAAATATATATTTTCAGAAAAGGAAACTAAGAATTTTCATGATTGACATGCTACCCTAAGAATGAAATTGGAGGGGCCAGAACAATAGCACAGCAAACAGGGCATTTGCCTTGCACTCCTACCACCTAACACCTACCCAGGTTCAATCCCCTGCATCCTCTATAGTCCCCCAAGTCTGCCAGGAACTATTTCTGAGCACAGAATCAGGAGTAAACATTGTGATTGGGGGGAGAAGAGGGATGGAATTGGAGAGATAGCACAGGGGCTAAGATATATGCCTGTACACAGCTGAACTCAGGTCAGTTCCTCACACTGTAGGAGCCTCTAGAAAGCTGTAAGCATGGTTTTAGAGACCCTCAGAGCATGACTCAAGGGCCCTACGTTATTGCTGGTACTGCATACCGTAAGCAGCATTGAGTCTACCAGCTCCCAATCCATTCTTTCAGCCAGGAAAAAAAAAAAACTTTTTTTTGTTTTTGTTTTTGTTTTTGGGTCACACCTGGCAGTGCTCAGGGGTTACTCCTGGCTCCATGCTCAGAAATTGCTCCTGGCAGGCACTGGGGACCAGGTGTACTTTTTAATCTCTTCTATCTGTTCACTCCTATTTCATCAGCTGCTCCACACCCCACCCATTTTGAGAAGTTATTTATTTATTTATTTATTTTGGTTTTTGGGTCTCACCCGGCAGCTCTCAGGGGTTACTCCTGCTCTACACTCAGAAATCATCCCTGGCAGGTACGGAGGACCATATGGAATTCGAACCACTGTCCTTCTAACTGAAAGACAGACGCCTTGCCTCCAGGCTATCTCTCCAGCACCAGGGATTTATACTCTTTCTATTTCCCACCCCCAAATTTTCTTTTGTCAATTGTTAACACTATTATTCAGTTTGATATTTATCATGACAGCATTTTCTATAATAAAAATTATAACATTATTCCACAATACATTTTTGACATTTCAGTTTTCAAAAAATAAAAATGAATTTATAAACATTAAAAATCCAATTTATTCCAACATACCAGTGATTTTCATTATTAAAAAAATTGAATAATTCTAATTCATGATTCTGATACAGACTATTATGAGATCAATAAGAAAATATCTAATATTGTTCCTTGAGAATAGGAATACTTTATTTTTAATTTTTAAAGCATTACTATTATTTTATAATATCCTTAATTAAGCATCATAATTACAAGCATGTTTGTAGTTGACTTTCAATAATAAAAAAGTATACCTCCTTCACCAATACAATCTTCCCACCACCAATTCCCCTATCACCCTCTTCCCCCACCTGTATTCAAGTCATAATGGTTGTTAGTGTAATTATTTCTCTAACTGCACTTAACACTCTTTGTGATAAGCTTCATATCATGGGCTGTCCTTCCAGCCCTCATCTCTACTGTCTCTGGGAATTATTACAATAATGTCTTTTATTTTTCTTAAATCCCATAGATGAGTGATAAAATTCTGTCTGTCTTTCTCCCTCTGACTTATTTCACTCAGCATAACAGTTTCCACATTTATCCATGTATAGGAAAATTTTATGACTTCATTTTCCCCAATGGCTACATAGTATTCCACTGTGTATATATACCACAATTTATTAACCACTTATCTGTTGGTGGGCATCTGGGTTTTTCCATATTTTCATTATTATAAATAGCACTGTAATGAATATAGATGTGAGGAAGGGATTTTTGTATTATATATTTGTGTTCCTACTGTATATCCCTAGTACTGTTATAGCTGGATCCGATGGGAGCTCAATTTCCAATGTTTGAGGAATATTATTTGTATTGTGTTTTATAAAGGCTGGACAAGACTGCATTCCAACCAGAAGTGACTAAGAGTTCCTTTTTCCCCACATCTCCACAAGCACTGATGTGTGCCAGTCTCTGTGGGTAGAAATGGTACCTCATTGTTGTTTCTATTTACATATCCCTGATGATTAGTTATGTGGAGCATTTTTCATGTGTCTTTTGGCCACTTGTACATTTTCTTTGTGGAAGTGTCTGTTCATTTCTTCTCCCCATTTTTGATGGAGTTAGATATTTTTCTTAAATTCTGTCAGTGCCTTGTGTATCTTAGATATTAACCTCTTATCTGATTGGTATTTTGAGAATACATACTATTATTTAGAATCTTATTAATGAGCACATATAAAAAAATAATAGTATGAAACAACCAGTATTATATGAAGCATTTTCACTTAAAAGAGAAGAATGAAGGTTATAAACAGCTTCATTGCTTATAAGAACAATATAAGAACAAGTGATTATAAGGAAATAAAAAAATGGTACACTTTATTTTGGATTTATTTTTCTGTAAGAAAATGGCCTCAGAGGCAAATGGGTAAATACATAATTATAGACAAATAAGATTAGGATGAAAGAATAAAAATGATCCAAACTTTTATCAAATTTTTTTCTAAATGCTAGTCATAGAAAAAAAGATGATTTTTACTTATGTCAGAGGAGAGCTATTTACTTGAAACTGTTATCTTATTTTGAAAAATAAGATCAGATTTTTCAGCTCTTACTGAGGCAGCCAACTTCTCAGATCCATAACTAGAATTGCAGATTTGTTACTGTCGTTTTGCTTAATGGTTGCACCGTTGACAATAGCTAAACTCCTGAGAAATCCTCACACAGACCTAGAGTGGTAGTAAAGGGGCGTTAGTAGTAAAGGTTGTAAAGAGTAGTGAAGTAGGGCATTAGCCTAGCATGGATCTGAACCACGTTGAAATGAATCCCAGCAAGGGAGAAAGGAAGAAATAAAGGATAAAAGAGAAAAAAGAAAAAGGAAGAAGGAAAGAAGAGGAGGGAGGAAGGACAGAGAAAAAGAAAAGAAAAATTAAGAAAAGAAAAAAGAAGGGCTGGTGTGGTGGCACAAGCAGTAGAGTATTTGCCTTGCATGCATTAACCTAGGATGGACTGTGATTGGATCCCAACATTCCATATGGTCTCCCATGCCAGGAGTGATTTCTTAGTACTTAACCAAGAGTAATGCCTAAGCATCACCAGGTATGACCCAAAAAGCAAAAACCAAAAAAAAAAAAGAAAAAAAAATCAAATCAGGAGATTCCTGAAAAAAGATTGAAAATTAAACTTCCATATGATCCAGTTATACCTCTTCTAGGCATATGCCCTAGTAACACAAATATACAATACAAAAATTCCTTCCTCACATCTATATTCATTGCAGCATTGTTTATAATAGCCAGATTCTGGAAACGATCAGGTGCCCTCAAACAGATTAATGCTAAAGTAATTGTGGTACATATACACAATGGAATATTATGCAGCCATCAGGAGAGATAAAGTCATGAAATTTTCCTATACATGGATGTACATGGAATCTATTATGCTGATTGAAATAAGTCAGAGGGAGAGAGATAGGCACAGAATGCTCTCATTCATCTATGGGCTTTAAGAAAAATAAAAGACATTATTATAATAGCGCCTAGAGACAATAGAGGTGAGGTCTAGAAGGGCGGCTCACAGTATGAAGCTCACCACAAAGAGTGGTGAGTGCAGTAGCGGAGTAAATTCACTGACAACTACCATAAGAATGTCAATGAGTCAGAGAAGTAGAAATCCTGTATCAAATACAGGCTGTGAGGTGGAGAAGGGAGATGAGGGGCATTGGTGGTGGAATGTTGCACTGGTGAAGGGGATGTTCCTGATACTCAACTCTAATCAAGCCTGTAATCAAGGTGCTTAAATAAAAATATTATAAAATATTTAAAAAAGAAGAAAGGCAAAAACTGTAATTACTATTAAGAAAATTTTGATTTGTCTTGTGTTCTAGTAAGGGTATTTAGGAATTTTTCTTGATATTTACCAAGATAATAGCTTCGCCTAATTCCAATATTTCTATCTCCTAATGCCTTTCAATATTTTTATGTCTTTTATCCTACTTTCTGAGAAGTTGGTATAAGTCACATAGATCTCGTCTTCATTAAAAGTTTTATAAAATTCTTATAAAAAAAAAAAGAAAGAAAAAAGGGGCTGGAACAATAGCACAGTGATAGGGGTTTTTCCTTGCACGCAGCTAACCCAGGGCAGAGAAAGGAAAGAAGGGAGGAAAGAGAGAAAGAAGAAAGAGAGAGAGAAAAAGAGAAATCTTTACCACTGGCTATGCCTTACCTAGCCCTGAGTGATCATTGAAGAGTTCCTAAAGAAGGAATAGTGCACTGAGTGTAAATCAGCCTGACAAATGGATTTCACTCTGTCTTCCCTGTTCTTTAACTAGGGCATGTAAGTGACCATATCTGTACAGTCCAATTATTTGTCTTCTCCAGCTTCCCACATTAAGTTTGCATGATAAGTCTGAATCATAGTTTAAAAAAATAACAGTACAAATTGCTGTCTGATAATTTTCTCACACCCTACTGACCATGACTAATCACTCCCACTTCCCTTTGTGTAACATTTTACTCATATACTACACCTTCAATTAGTTTTGTTTCTTGTTTTTGATGTCTTTATGTTTTGAAAACCATAGCCAACGGAGTTCAGCATAGTAAATGTTGTTTAGGGGATTGACCTTTTTGAGTTATCATGGAGCTCTATTCAATACTTATTTTTCATGTACGGTTTGTTTAGTCAATCAATAAGCTTATATTTTTCCTAACTACAGGCAACAGTGATGCAGTAGAGAATCCTGCAACCAGAAACTTATATTCTAATGAAAATAAATGTTATGATTTTTTGGTAATAACGTTACTTGAGGCATTTTATACATATTCAATAACCTCAATGTTTCAAGGAAATCTAGGATGCCTTTCTGGTGATACATCGTCAAGTGGACCAATGGTTTATCATTAGGGCCCAAGAATTTGGTGATGTCATGGCCCTGCAGTGCCAGGAATTACCAGGATTACTCATAACTAGTTCTTGAACATGTCTTGCTGTGCTCCAATCTCCAGGGATATACTCAGTGATGAGTGTTCTGGGGCATATGCTCTTGGGAACTAAAGACAATTTGGGATAAAATTTCAACCCTAAATTCTCTTTAATGGCAACATGTTTAAATTAACATATAAAGAAATTCAAGAGGTCATAAATAGTAAAAAATACAAGCTGTAAATTTTAATATTTCCAAGCCATTTTTTTAAATACTGTGGTCTGAAATTCAGAAAGCCATCTATAATGATGTTAGTAGCTACATTAATGATGGAAATTATTGTTTTCTGGAAACAACGTGGATTTATGCTCAAAGGTATTGCTAAAATTCATTTTAATGTTTTTAAAGTTAATTTATTTTTAGGGGTAGCAATTCATAGTTAATACCAACAATTTGCTTTGCAAAGCTAAAAAGTGTAAATAAAATAAAAAAATCAATAATTGATTTCTTGTTTGATTTCTTAGCCAACACTCTAAATTACAAATCTATACTCTAGTGAAAATACAATTATGAAAGAAATCCAACAACATTACTTTCTATACACAAAGTGATATCCACACCAAGTCCATTATTGGGGTAGTAGAAAATCATATTGGTATATTTAAATCACAGATAATATGCTATATAAATATCAGGTATATACCTGCAACTATGTATAATATTAAAATATATAATCAAATAATATATATAAATTCTTGAGGTATAATTTATCGAGACCTAAAAGTATGGGGGCCAGAAAGGTGGCACTAGAGGTAAGGTGTCTGCCTTGCAAGTGCTAGCCAAGGATCAGGACCTCGGTTCTATCCCCCGGTGTCCCATATGGTGCCCCCAAGCCAGGGACAATTTCTGAGTGCTTAGTCAGGAGTAACCTCTGAGCATCAAACGAGTGTGGCCCGAAAAAACAAAAATAAAATAAAAATAAAAGTATTTATGAAAAAGTTTAAAATGTAATAGTATTCCTTCAGGTTTTTTAATTTAATTTTTTTAATTTGATCATAGTGGCTTACATATCTTTCTCATTAGTATTTTAGGTACATATTAACATTGAATCATGGGAATATACACCACCAAATTTGTCCTCCCCCCTCCCCATTTCCTTTCTGCAAGCCATATCCCCCACAACCCACCCCCCAGGCTGCTAGAGTAGGTGGTCCCCTCTTTCTACAGCTTACTATCAGTGATCATACATCTGTTTGGTCCAGGTCCCCTCCCTTGTTTCTCCCTCTATTTGAGAGTCTAACCTAGATAAATCGAGTTATGTGGTTTTTTTT
>PVKC010026165.1:0-16216 GCA_004027635.1 Crocidura indochinensis | reverse complement strand
CCGATGATCTTCTGCATGAAAGGCAAATGCCTTACCTCCATGCTATCTCTCCAGCCCCATCAATTTAAACTTTTTATTAGCTTTTGTCTCTGTCAAGCATGGGGCAGAGTGAAAATGGAGTACCTTCAACCAACATACCTAACTTTGGTTTTCTCCTCCTGTGAGCAATGTTTCCCTAAAGGCTTCCTGCACATTCCCTTTTAGTCATCAGTGGTACGGATGAAGAAACTAAGGGGTGGGACCAAGAACCTTTGGGATTTGCCCCTTATCTCAGAGCCATTAAGTTGTCAAATTCAAGCTAGAACCCAGAGTAACAGTGGCACAAATCCTGGCCTCTGTATGGAAGTATATACCTGTGCTACACATCCTGGGATTTCTCTTTCTCCCTGTGACTGGACTTCTTTTTTTTTATTATTTAAACACCTTAATTACATTCATGATTGTGTTTGGGTCTCAGTCATGTAAAGAACACCACCCATCACCAGTGCAACATTCCCATCACCAATGTCCCAAATCTCCCTCCTCCCCACCCAACCCCCGCCTGTACTCTAGACAGGCTTTCTATTTCCCTCATACATTCTCATTGTTAGGATAGTTCTGTGACTGGACTTCTACAGAAAGTTGAGTACCATAGAGAATCCCAGATCGTAGGCATTTTTACTGAATGCTGTCTAAGCAGCAGGTGGCTGGCTGAGATTTGCCTCTCCCTTAGAAAGTGCACATCATGGCTGAACATGAGCATTCAGGTGTCTGAAGAGTCGGGGTTCAAGTTATAAGGACACTGAAGTAGGTGGGAGAGGCCCCGCTGGGAGGGAGCTCATAGAACTCACACCTTTGCAGGGTGGAGGAGGTTGTTTCCAAGTATGTTCACTTTGCCTGCTAAAGTAGGACAAGGAGAATGAAGTCATCTGAACAGAAGCCAAACCCTTATATTTCAAAGAGGAAAAAATGGGGGAAAAGGGAAGAAGCATTTAGCTTGATTTTAAGGTTTAAGATGAACACTGTCTTTCTTGGAGCACGTCTCCTTTCTGTTGCCTGGTGGTCCTGCCAGCCATTTCTCTCTCCCTGTCAGTCTGTATCTCTGTCTCATGTGACTCAAAAGTAAAGATTAGGAGAGGAAAATAATCTCTGTAGCCTACGCTCTGCAGCTTCTATTTTTATCCACAGCTGTTGGAACTGATAGCCAAGTCACAACTCACGTCCCTGAGTGGCATCGCCCAAAAGAACTTCATGAACATTTTGGAAAAAGTGGTACTAAAAGGTGAGTTTTTTCCCACTCTCTCCACACTTTCTGGGCAGGAAGAGGATCTCCCAATAGCACACTCACCTTTTAGGTTTAAGGAAATAGGAGTGGGTGAGATTTTATCCACATGCATTCTAGAAGTGCCAGATTACATGGCAGGAAGAAAGACACCAGGATCATGAGATATGATGAGACCATTGGACTTCCCTCCCTCGATTGGGATCATCAATTTGCCATACTGTCACCTGCTCTCAGGCTTCTAGATGGAGGCACAAGTCCCAGCCTTATCTACCGGGCCTACCCAAATTCAGGTTCCTAGAAAATGGAGCTGTCTTGAGGAAGAATAGTCTAGAGAGAACTATTCGAGCTAGAGAGAACATTAGGTCACTAATTCAACAGACTTGTTGATATGAGGCTTCAAGAGTGACCAAAGAGATAGAATTCAAACCCCAGCTCCTGATCCCCAGGCCTCCCACTGACCAGTTTTTCAAAGAGATGTCTCTGATGAGGGAAAGAACCTGCATTCAGAAGAACATGTGAGCCCTTGGTGCGGGCCGAACAGTGAGAAAAGAAAGAGTCTTTGTTGAGAAGTAGGAGCAAGCAAACAAAGAAGGGTCTAACTGAGAGAAACTCTACCAGGTCCCTCCAAGAGCAAGATCAGCCAAGTGGGGAGTGAACACCAGTGGGAAAGAAAACCCTATCCCCAGAGGCGGTCCCCAGGAAACCAGAGCAGTATCAATAGGAAAGAAAGGCCGGTTCTGAGAACGAGGGTGTTCCCGGGTCATCACTGTTCTTCTTTCTTCCCCATTCAAGTCCTTGAAGACCAGCAGAACATTAGGCTCATCAGGGAGCTCCTCCAGACACTGTATACATCCCTGTGCACGCTGGTCCAAAGAGTCGGCAAGTCTGTGCTTGTGGGGAACATTAACATGTGGGTGTACAGAATGGAGACGATTCTACACTGGCAGCAGCAGCTCAACAACATCCGGATCACCAGGGTAAGTGGGAACACCAGGCTTCCTCCCCCCAGGAAAAGGCTTCAGTCCCAAATTGTCTTGCCCAGACTGGAATGCCCCCTGGTATCAGAATATTCTCAGCTCCTGTCATCTGATGCTCCGTACGGACTGCTGATGGTGGGCTGGGGGACTTCCTGAGAAAGGAAGAGAGGTCGGAGGCACTTGACCAGATAGGATGTGTGTGAAAGATGGCAGCCCACTGAAGCATGGTGAGAAAACTAGGAACTTGGCTTGGGGGGTGTTGCCTATCCCAGTTTAAAAAACCTATTTTCAAATTTAGCATCGTGATTAGTGATAATGTTCTTGACAGGTTTTCATGCATACAATGGTCTAGCACCACACCCTCCACCAGGGTTTCCCCCATATCAACCTACCCTGTCTCCTCAACCCCCACCATGGTTAACATGGTTCTGTAGAGCAATTCTCAGAGTCTACCAAATCTTTAGAAGAATTAGGAGATCTCTCTCCTCTGTCTATTTTTCCAACATGTTCTAATGTCAGCTGTAGGATCATGAATTAGGGCAGTAGTGGCAGGGACTTAAAGAACTGGCACCAACCTTCTGAAAGTCTAGTGCCAAAGGCCAAGAGATGTCACTGAGTGCTGGAGAGAGAGCACAGTGCGTAAGCACCTGACCAGGGTTCAATCCCTGGCATCCCATGTAGTCTCCCAAGTACCACCAGGAATGATTGCTGAATGCAGAGTTGGGAGTAAGCCCTGAGGACCACTGGGGATCCTCGAACAAAAGAAACAAAAGAATCACAGACTTGGATTAGAGAGATAGGGAACATGTAGGTAGGAAAAGAACAATTCACATTTATTTTATTTTATTTTATTTTATTTTATTTTTGGCCACATCCCATCCAGTGGTTCTTAGGGGTTACTCCTGACTCTGTGCTCAGAAATCGCTCCTGGCTCGGAGGACCATATGGGATGCCGGGTATCTAACCTGTATCCATCCTAGGTCAGCCACGTGCAAGACAAATGCCCTACCACTGTGCTTCCACTCTTACCACTCTGATCCCAGCAATTCACATTTAAAGAAAAAATAAAGCCCTGCATTTTAGCTTGAAATGGAACTTGGCTCTCAGCTGTAGTACACGTACTAGTACGCAGGAGTCCTAGGCCTAAGGGCCTATGAAAGAGGCGCTGCTATAATCTCTGAGGCCCACTAACGGACAGGCGCTCTTAGGCAGCTCACACAGCACTTGGGTGCTTATCTCCTCACTAGCCAAAGCTGCCGTAAGTGGTTCCGGGCTCCAACCCGATAACATGTGTCTCAGCTCCATCTCCTGAGAAAGGACCCTAAAAATGCCTCTTTGACCTCTTTTAAAGAATTATTTTACAGCATGAAGTTTTCAACTGGAGGTGTCCTTGGGCTGCACTGTTAATCGCTTCCCTTTATTTATCAGAAAGAACCCCAGAGTATAATTAGAAACCTCAGTGATTAGACTTTCTTAAAATTCCTTAAGCTGAAACAGACACACACAGGTGTGCGCGCACATGCATGCATGCACAAGGCACATACATGCAGAACAGAATATGCACCCACACCATCTCTTAAGGCTTTCTTAGCTATTTGATTTTAAGAAAGTGTGAGTGGGGGGCAGTGGCAATAAATAGCACAGCAGATAGGGCATTTGCCTTGCTTGAAGCTGACCCAGGTTCAATCCTCGGCATCCTATATGGTCCCAAGCCTGCCAGGAGTAATTTCTGAGCATAGAGCCAGAAGTAACCTCTGAACAGCACTATTGGGTGTGGACCAAAAGCAAATAAAATGTTTGAGTAATACTACCTGGTTAATTCTAATAATTTTCCCCCATTCCTGTCTCTCAAGGGTAGGCCTACTAGTCTAACCATGAATATTTATTTAGGACCTGAATTCTCAGCTTTCCTGGCATGGAAAATCCACTGTCCCTTCTGTCTGATTGCTGCATTTTCAGCAGCCTTTGTTGGGAATGTCATCTGATTTAGCCTTTCTAATATACAGCATGGAGATTTCTCAGAAAAGCAAGAACGAAGTTTCTGTATTACATTTTTTCTCTTTTGCAATTGCACTTTTTGAATTTCAGACTTACTAATTCAAATAGTATTTCCCAGCCAATGATCTAAGTGAAAAATGTCCCTGTGACACAAGGGCATCATCCCTCCAGCAACTTTGAGATACCCATTTGGAAGGTCCTGGTTCTGGAATTTGCCTCTCTTCCCTCTGACCTCCACACAGGAGTCCCCTTTGACTACCTGCATCCACGTACCAGGCATTTCTATAAGTTTTGTTACCCAGAGCCTCTTACTTGGCCCACTCTTGAGATGTTGTTATCATGGTTCAGAATCCTCTTCCATAAAGGGGAGATGCAATGGACAGTCGTAGTCACTTTCCCCAAGTTTCACAGGAATAAGGGCCAAAGTCGATGTCAGAATTCTTAATTCTTCCTTCCTAAAATGGTAAAGGTTTTTAGCATAAGTGGAAACCAAACTTTTTTAGTTCATCTTTCCTCCAGTTGTTTTTGCAATGACCCCACTTCTTGCAAGCCTTTTAAATCCCATGAATTCCCAAGAAGGGCAGATGGAACACTGGTATTCATATCACTCTCCCCTCTGCCAGCTAGCTAGACCTCTAAGCTTGTTCCTGCCCATCAACTTTTCAGCTTGCTCCCTTCTCCCACCAGCCATCTAATCTGTTGAAGCCTCTGCCATCTCTCCTTTGCTTAGGCAGTCATTACAACTGGAATCTGTCTCAAAAGTAAAGTCTCCCATTTCCTGCCTTGTTCCATATTGGGAGAAATGCAGTTACAAAATATTGTCCTGTATTCTGGAATACAGTTACAGAATTTCGGGTACATTTTTCCATGTCTCTGTGGGCTAGAGAGATAATATAGCAGGTATAGGGTTTACTTTGCATGCAGCTGGCCCAGGTTCAATCACTAGCAACACATATGGTCCTGTGAGCAGCACTGGAAGGGACTCTGGAATAAATAGCACAAGAATGAAACAAGTCCTGAGCATCACCAGGTATGACCCAAAAACAAACAAAGCAAAATAAAACCAACCCAAGTTTCCAGGCCCCTCTTTTTGAAAAGAGGAACAGTATTGCCTATCTCAAAGTCCTGGTGTGAAATTTACTGTTAATTTATATAGAAAGTGCTGGCACAGTGCCTGGTAAATAGTTGGGGGTATGAATGCATTAACTGCTATTATTCTTTTTTTTTTTTTTTTTGGTTTTTGGGTCACACCCGGCAGTGCTCAGGGGTCATTCCTGATTCCTGGCTCCATGCTCAGAAATTGCTCCTGGCAGGCACGGGGGACCATATGGGGCACCGGAATTCGAACCGATGACCTTTTGCATGAAAGGCAAACGCCTTACCTCCATACTATCTCCCAGGCCCCTACTGCTATTATTCTTAAGGGTATCCACTCTGTCTCAGAGATTTCTCTAAGTTCTTTACATGGATTAATTCATCTAGTGAGTCATTAGGAGTAGGAGTCATTATTATGGTTAATTTGACCCTAAGTACCTCTATGCATTATTTCATCCACTCCACCAACCGAAACTCTAAGATATGCCTATAAGTGAACAAAGGCTGACTTGAGTAGTCAAGAATAATGTAAGATACTGTAAAATGAGAGGCCAACCCCAGACTGCTTCGTCTTGAGAGTCTGCTTTGTCTTCTTGATCTCCCCATATCTGCTTATATGCCTGCTTTTCTGTGCATGGCACTAATTTCAGAAAGTTGAAGTTGTTTGGGGGTTTGCTTATATTTTGTATCACTTATAATTCTGCTAACATTCTAAAGCAGAATCTACTTATTCTACCTTTGAAGGGGCACACTCAGTTAACACTGTCCCTGTAAGAATCCCATCAGGATCTGACGTCTTTACCTCCCAGGTCAGTCTCACTCCATTCTCCATTTGCTCAGTCTCCAACCACACTGGCCCTCCAGAAATCTTCCAAACTAGTTTTCCCGGAAGATCTTTCACTTGGTTCTGGTTTTTTTCACCTGAGTTTTCTTATGCTAATTCTTCATAGCCATAGTGGTTCTGTTTGCATTAAATTATCATAAATATGTGTAAAAAAATCATAGTTCCCTGGAGCCTTGTAGCTAAGGCTATATCTCAAGGGTTGAATGAATGCAAGCCTGCCTGCCTGATGTTCTTTCACTCTTATACCATCTTCTCTGTCAGAGTCTTCCCAAACTTCCCAAACTTCCTCAGGCCTGAAAATGAGAAAACTTACTTATGTCTAGACTGTCAGACTGTATGTTTTAAGTTTAGACCAAAAATAAGTCATTACATGAAAATGTTAGTAACATTTCAGTAACTGCTTCTATTGGACAAATTTTTATCTATAACTTCCCAATACATAATCCTGTTTTCCTTCAAATTTTCATATCTAATTTTATGGAGCCAGTTTGGGGGGGAGCCCCCCACTGTGCTCAATTTATTCCTGGCTGTATTTGGAGAACATATTTGGTGCCAGGGTTCAAGTGTAAGTCAGCTATGTGTAAAGCAAACACCTTACCTTCTGTACTATCTCTGAAGTCCCAATGGGGCTCATTTATATTGGCAAAATAATTCATATAGTAAGGAATAAAGGAAGAAAATGAAGAGAATTGGCTTGTAGGGGGACATGATCAAATAGAATCACAGAGGGCTAAGGGCAGGCTAGGTTTTTAAAGCTTTGAGGGCATGATGTGCCTAGAAGGAGTTTAGCCAAATACTTGATGGAGAAGGGAGAGTGTGTTGTTTTATACATTTATAATAAGCAGAAAGAAAGCATGCAAGCAATCACCCAATTATCAGGAGTCAGGACTCAGCATGGGGTCTGGACAAGGATTTTAGAACAGCTCAGATTTGAAAATTTGGGAGGACTGTCTGCCAAGTGGACTTTAATAGGGGTTCCTGTAATAATTGGCCTGGGAGTTTTAACCAAAAAAGTCAATGCTTTGAAGTGCTGGAAACAAAAAGAAAAAATTATGGCAGTTTTATTGGCCTCTACAGTGAGCAGCAGATGATAAACAACAAATGCTGCAATCCAGCATTGTCCTGCATTTTGCAAGCCATAGAAAGCTGGGGCCAGCAGCCTGAGCGATGTAAGTTGTCAGGTTGTAGCCACTTTTAATGAGTTAGTGAGGCTTATGTTGCTCCAAGTCCAAGCAGCCTGGAATTGGACGGGCTCTCCAAAGACTTCTAAGCTAAGGCATTTGGCCCACTTGGGAACTGAGACCCAGACACACACCCTCAAACATCTTGACTCCTGACCTTCCTCTTTTTACCCTTCTGCAAGAGCCCAACTCCCCAACTTCCCTGTTCAACCCTTTTCTGCTTACATTATAGGGACACAAAAGGGCCTTGCTGGGGATTTTAGGGTTTTGTGATTATGGAGTTTGTGTAAAAAAAAAAAAAAAGCAAGACCAAAAAATCAATGTCCATGCCCAAAATCTTATCCATGAGCTCAAGAAGGGGTGTCTTCATCCTGGAGAATGTTTTTAGGATTTTTTTTTTCAATTTATTCCTCCTCCCTTTTCCTTTGGCTATCATGGCCACGACTAATGATCACATAGATTGGACTATATATGTACATATTATATGTGTGTATACCTTTCCATCACAGGCAAATACATGATTATCAATATTCACTCTTTTGCTATGGTGTTTGCCCACATTTGGAGCTTTTGGGGAGTTGCTTCATGCAATGTCCAGATCTTTTAGCTGTGGTACTTGAACACACTTGGTGATGTGCCAGACAGCTTGCCCTTCCTTGTGGCCTTGAAGATTTCAAAAAGCAGAGCTGCTAGGGTTACACTGAAGCATGGGGAACCACGGATTAACTCACACGCATCTCACACATACTCTTTGTCTCTGAGCTCTCCCCCAGGTGACAGGTCAGCAAACTGACACTGTGAGGATCATAACTTAAGAGTTCACCTAGGATTCTTGGGAAGGAAAAGGAGTCTCAGATGAACTGTGCTGATTTCATCTGCAGAGGGCAACAGAAAGTTTGCAGAGATATTGGGGACTACTGTGTATAAACTGTTTCCCTTGGTAGCATGCGCCATATTGTTCTGCTTGCTGATTAAATTTGGGGGGCTCTTGTCAGTCTGCTGAGCCCACAGTAGCCCCTCATTGCCTGGAGGCCATAATAGGCACTTAAAGAGGTTGTGTGTGCTGAGCAAAGTCTGTCAGCCTTGCCTTTAAGATCTAGGTCTGTATGGAATAGCATGAGTTACCAAAATTTAAACAATGAAGAGCTGAATACAAGTTCAAGGATATAGTAGAAGAAGTTCCAGGAGATGTCCTTAATTTAATGCCACGGATTTATTGTGTTTATGCCACAAATGGTTTTCAAAATGTTCCTGAATGACTAACACGCTTGCCTTGTGTATGTAAGGCTCTGGGTTCTATCCCTGGTACTGTAGATCAAAAGGGTAGGGTGTATCTTAAAAATGTCATAACAGGGCCGGCGAGGTGGCGCTAGAAGTAAGGTGTCCGCCTTGCAAGCACCAGCCAAGGAAGGACCGCGGTTCGATCACCCGGCATCCCATATGGTCCCCCCAAGTCAGGGGCAATTTCTGAGTACTTAACCAAGAGCATCAAACAGGCGTGGCCCGAAAAACCCAAAAAAAATGTCATAACAGTTATGAAATATTGGGCCTTATTCCTCTTGTAAATAAGGCCCAAGGTCATCACAAAAGTCTTTATTTTTCTTTGATTCTTTTTTCACAAAAGTCTTTCTGAAGAAATGGGTTTGACTTGATCTGACGATGAGTAACATCTAGAGTTGAGCTTCTTAAACAGTTGGTCATGATTGCTTGTGCGGTCATTTCGCTGAATATGGGGGAATCGCCATAAAATTCTGCCAGTAGTAAATGGTTTTGAACACACAATGACCAAATATTAATTCAAGGGCACAGGACAGATAGTATAGGGGTTACAGTGTTTGCCTTGCTCACAGCTGATCCTAGTTCCATCCCCATCACCAGCAGGCATGATACCTGAGCACAGAACCATAGGGAATCCTGAACACTGATTTCTACTGGGTGTGACTCAAAACCAAGAAAATTTACTTCCAGGGCCAGAAAGATAGGACAATGGGTAGGATGCTTGCCTTGTATGCTCTTATCTCAAGCCTACCATGAGTGATGACACCTGAATGAAGAGCCAGGAGTAAGCCCTGAGTACCAGTCGTGTGTACCCCCTTTGAAGAAATTTTGAAAATCAAATGCCTAATGAATCTAATGTTTTCCTGTCAACTCCCGCCTGTATAACATTTCTCAGAGGAGAGGGGTTGTGACTGGGATGCCTTGACCTACATAAGAAGAGAAATAGTGGTGTCAGGGTGAAGATTAATCAGGGTCATGAACTGTATGTTTGGATGCCAGTGAGGAAAACTGCTGAAAGGGATCAGTGCTTAGAAGAGCCAGTGAGACTCAAGAGAGTGGAAGCAGTTAGCAGAAGATTGTTGCTGTGAGCAGGGCAGTAGGAATCCTCTGGACAGAAGCAAGTTCTGGCATGGAGTAAAAGAAGCATACAGGCATTTAACCCGTGCTGCTGATAGAATCTTCACAAATAGAAAGCTTTGGGCCTGGGAGATGGTTCAAAGGGCTGGAGTGCATGCTTTGTACCAGACAGTTCCAAGTTTGAGCCCCAGCTCCACCAGAAGTGACCCAAATTCTAGTATATTAGGGTAGCCTTTTTCTACAGATATTTCATCTACTCAGATATCTTTCTGACCTTATTCTATGCTACATCTGATTTTAATTGCTTCAAATAACTAGGTTGACCAATTTTAGAAATTAGTAAAATTTCTAAAAAAATTTTTAAAAATTAAAATTTGTAACTCTGTAATTATTAATTAATTTGTAATTAGAAGTTTAATTTGTAAAAAAAATGTAAAATTTTTAAAATTGTAAAACTTGCAACAAAGAACTTAATTGCAATCAAATATACATTAAAACTCAGAAATAAAGATAAAAAAAGTGACTGAAGAGTGCCCGAGCATCCCCAAAGTGAAAAAATAATAATCAAAAATAAAGTGTGGTGGCATTTTTGGAGAACCAGCCCACACTCCTCACGACATTTCTCTGTTGATCTCCACCTAATCCAGGGTCTGCAGGAGATATACTGTGTTCGACCTCCAAGCATTTGGGTTTAGAGGGTGAGGACATGGGGAGGAACCACACGGAGAGTGCCTCCTGGGAGATTCCCCATGGTGACTTGCCTTCATGCTGTCCTGTTCTTCTGTCCGCAGCCTGCCTTCAAAGGCCTCACCTTCACCGACCTGCCTTTGTGCTTACAACTGAACATCATGCAGAGGCTGAGTGATGGGCGCGACCTGGTCAGCCTGGGACAGGCGACACCAGACCTGCATGTGCTCAGTGAGGACCGGCTGCTGTGGAAGAAACTCTGCCAGTATCACTTCTCCGAGCGACAGGTAGGTCGTGGCATCCGTCCCGCCTCGGCCCCTTTCAAAGCCTTCTGATCCCAGGTAGAACTATGGAGCCGGAGCAATAGCACAGCGGTAGGGCATTTGCCTTGCACGCGGCTGACCAAGGACTGACCTGGGTTCGATCCCCAGAATCTCATATGGTCCCCCAAGCCAGGAGAGATTCTGAGCACAGAGTCAGGAGTAACCCCTGAGTGTCATTGGATGTGGTCCAAAAAAAAACAAGACAAAACAAAAAAAGGCAGAACTTTTCGGGGGCTAGAATGATAGCAGAGAGCATAGAACTTTTGCCTTGTACTCAGCCAACCTGCGCATACAGTCAGCCCAACTTCAATCCCCAGCATCCCATCTATCTCTGAAGCCTGCCAGGAGTTATTCCTGAGTGCAGAACCAGGAGGAACTCCTGAGGGTTGACAGGTCCAAAAACAAAACAACAACAGCAACAAAGCAGAACTTTTCATAGCCAGGAAAGCCCAAACAAACCATCTCCCTAATGCACAAACATTTGTTCGATATTTAGATCCGCAAGCGACTAATTTTGTCAGACAAAGGACAGCTGGATTGGAAGAAGATGTATTTTAAACTGGTGAGATGCTACCCACGGAAAGAGCAGTATGGAGACACCCTGCAGCTTTGCAGGCACTGTCACATTCTTTCGTGGAAGGTAGGTGTCTCGAAGTCCCTAGAAATCGGTTGCAACACAACAGCTGTGCCCAGTCCTTGCTTCTCACTCTGTGATTTAACCGTGTCTTTCCTTTGCAGGGTACCGACCATCCATGCACAGCCAATAACCCCGAGAGCTGCTCTGTCTCCCTTTCACCCCAGGAATTCATCAACCTGTTCAAGTTCTGAATCCAGCTCATGACAGCACCAAAGAACAGTTTGTTTGCTCCTGCTGATTGGATAGTTGGGAAGACAGCATTTCGACAGTTCATTTGTGAATAGTGTACATTTTCAGCATTGGCTCAAAACTTCTAAGATAAGTCATTGCAAAGACTTTGGAGGGGAGATGTGCAGTTGCTGGCTGGGAACTTACTAATCTGGACTTCCTGTTAGGATTGGTGGGAACAACAGAAATACTGTCACTAAATTTTGCTAACATCAGTATGCCAGCAAGACCGGAAGGATAAGGATTCTGTCTCAGCGATGAAACGAAATGCTCTTGCTGTTCACTGAAATGCCTTCCTAGTTCCCTGGTTATATGGAAGCAAAAAGGCAAAACTCAAAAATACAAGGGTCTGGGACATGGCACAGAAGTTGAGCACTTGCTCTCTATGTGTGAGGTCCTGGGTTTGATTCCAGGCACAAACAAAAAAAAAAAATTCAAAAACAAACTAGAATGCTCTTTGTTTACAATGTGAAATGTGTTGAAAGAAAAAAAACTACATATGAGATATCCCTGGGCTTTTGATTCTGATTTGGGGTTTGAACCCGCAGGGGCTGACTGGGGCCTTATCTTACAAAACTGTCACAATAGTCTACCTCGGAAAGAAAGCCACGCCGCATGACCAAGTGCTTCGTCCATAGGAAATGCCTGCTTTTCTTACTTTTCTTTCATCACATAGCAAATGATTTTAAATGGGAAGAAAAGGGCTAGGGAGGAGGCGCCATGGGCAGATGCCTTGCATAGGAAGGGAGGTGCATGGGTTAGAAGCCTAGCACCACAAACGAATCAAGTCAAATGGAAAAGGCCTGGAAAACAGTGATCCTATTTCGTATTTCCTCTTTGGGCTGACTCCATCTTTGGAGATCCACCTATTCTGTAACAACCCCAAAATAAAAGCTTTTTTTTTTTTTCCTGGCCTTCCAGGTCGAAGCTCTTTCAGAGCAACAAAAGGCCAATCCAAAGCAGTCCCCAAGAAAGACCTGATTTGGTAAGGAGAATCATACCCCCTTGCTGTGAAGAATTCCTTATTCCTGTTAAACTGCTTGACTTGTCTGAGTTTTCCTGGGTATCATCAGGGATAAGCATATCTCTGTGGCTGGGACTCTGGAGCCAGACTGCTGATAATAGGGTGTAAGTCAGGTTTTACATTATCAGTTCCATAGTGTTACTGGCCATTTCCTCTCCTGGCTGTGCCGAGCTATAGGGTTTGCATTTCTTAACATTCGACACCACCATGCAGTCTACCTGATAGAGGGCTTTTTGCAGGGATGATAACCACAGAGAGCATTTCAACCAAATAAGGAAGTCTGGGTCCCTAAGTTCACCCTAAACTTGCCTCCTGACCCCCAGGAAATCTGCCAGGCAGATCTCAACTAGAGATCACCAAGTAGAAGAAAGGACTTATTGGGTTCCTTATCAAAGATTCCTGGGAAGAGGTGGGATTGTGTGTGTTTGGGTTTTTGTTTTTGTTTTCTACTTTTTTATAGAACTTGGCTTTTCTACATCAGTGTACATATATTTACATATATAAATGTTCATTTTTGCCGTTGTGTTTGCTTGCGTGGGACTTTTTGTTGGGGGGCTTCTCTTTACAAATATATATGCCGCTCTGCATGCCTTTGGCAAGTAAGGTGAAGCAAAATAGGAACTGGGGTCTCCAGAGTGTTGATATATAAAATAGTATATCCTTAGAGGTTGAACCTTAGGAGGTTCAGATCTATTGTGGGTGCAACAGAATCAAGGAAATTTTTCAAGGGAAAGAAGAAACCAACCTTTGTGGTTCTCTTACATTGGGAAAAGGGGATTAATGAAGAAAACAGCAGGTAGAGAAGGAGAGGGAAAGGATGAGAAATGGCAGATTGTTGATGCTGTAGTTTGCATGAGGACAATGGGGGTGATAATAGCAGGCTGCACTGCCTGTGTCAGCACCATGGCTAAAAGGCAGGACTAAAGACTTACATAGAAATAAAGTGAAGTGTTTTGTTTTGTTTTGTTTTTTAAGATCTTGGAGCCAGAAAGATAGTACAGGGACACGAGGCCTTGCCTTGCATAGTTCTGATTCATTTCAGTCCTTGGCACCACAGATGGTTCCCTTAGTGGGCTAGGGCTTCACCTCTACACACAAGGCAAGGAATGGCTCCCTATACATTGCTGGATACAGCCCCAGTCAAAAAGAAAAAGAAAAGGAAATTAGCATTCCCTGACTATTAATCATCTATAAGTTTACTATTCCCCGATTTTCCCAGGACAAGCAGACTTTTAAAAAAGAGTCTCTATCAAAACCTGGTCTAAAAGGCAGAAAAGATAAGACAGTGGAAATTGCTGAACTAGATAGAATTTTCTTCTCTCTTTGCTGTATCTTTCTAACGCCATCCCAATTCTATAGAGTTTTACAACGATGTCAAGCCACAAATCGGATTTTTAGAGAAGGTGTGAGTTTGGTCCAGGAAGTCTGAGCAAATCCATAGGGCTGTTCCAATTTGGTACAAATCCAAGGTATGTTTGGTATAATTTTTGAGAGTTAGGCACAGTTGGTGGAAAGAGGAGAACCATGCAGTTTCATAGTGCACATTTGATTATAAGCTCCCAGAGGAAGCCTGGTGACATTGGAAACCTGATTGCATTAGAACTCAGTGCTGTGACTTTGAGCAGTCCGGCCACACCAGAGGTAGGATAGCAGAAACTATGTTGAGGAGATAAAATCCTCCCCATTGGAACAGAGGTGAACTGAAATTTATTTAGAGATGATCAACTTTGTATTGAAGTAGCTCACAGGAGTTATTTTTCAGAAGCCAGCTTGACTCACAATGGTGAAATAATGGGGTATTAACTTTATGAGCACAGTCCTCATCTTTGTAGATTCAACCAGGAAAATACAATTAACAGAGGCCCTTTGTTTATGCTCTTTGTAGAAGGGAGAAAAGA
This sequence comes from Crocidura indochinensis, assembly GCA_004027635.1. NCBI lineage: Eukaryota > Metazoa > Chordata > Mammalia > Eulipotyphla > Soricidae > Crocidura > Crocidura indochinensis. The sequence continues at coordinate 1,705 of PVKC010026165.1, read as the reverse complement.
GAGAACCTGGAATTTCTTTTGACTAAACAAGTGGTATGATTTATAAGGTCAGTCATTTCAACATGTTCAGCTGTATGTCATTCTTAAATTTCAATATATTATTTATCATAACATACTCACCTGAGTTTGTTTTTCTGCCAGACTGTTTTACTATGCAATCTTTTATAAACTTTTAAGCTATAATTCTATGTGAAATTTTTAAACAGCTCTATTATATTTCTCTGTGTGTGTTTTAATCTGTTTCCAACTCTGAGTCTGTGAACCATCCATTCTGACTGGATACTAGCCTAAAATCCTTAGTGTTTAAACAGACCTCAGAAACCCTGAACATCTAGGCTAATGCAGAGATGAAGCTCTTTGATTTAAGCTTCATTAAAGCCATCTCCATTATTAAAGTCCTTGATGTCTTCAACAAGCAATATTATGATTCCTTTAAAGATCTACTTTAAAAAAATTTTACTTTAGATGCTTTCTTCTCTGTTTTGTTTTTTAAGGAGGAAAAGTTACCAGTACTCCAGGGGAATGAAACTCCTATCCCTGACTGGGCTGTGGGAAGGATGTAACTCAATGAGGAATCTGGTCTTCTTTCTAGACAAGGGAATAGATTCAGAATATATAGGGAATGTGCCTTTCCGCCCTCTGGTCCTCAGTGATAGACTTGAGTATACAGTAGGGCCTTCTGGGACTTTGGCCTGAACTCTCTTATCGCCTTCCCCAACCCATGCCAGTGCAGGCAAGTGTGATGGATCCAGGTTAGGCTGGACAACGGCTGTAATTCTTCCCCTAACACTTTTCATCCTGGCTCTTCTGGAGATAAGTAAAGACCCACCTAACCTTTGTACAGACCTTTGTCTTTTGTGAGTACAGCATTCTAGAGAGTGCAGCCTGCAGTATGTTTTGGTTAATTTATTTCCCCCTTAGGTACTTCCATTTTAATTAGTCAGGTGGCCTTTTCAAAGGAATACTACAACCAAGAAGTCTGGTTATTTTATAGAAACTGAGATTCTGAAGGTGACATACAGGTTTCTTTCTCGCTGTCACCCTAAAAGATACTCATCCTCTTCTCGTTCTCCAGTATTTGTTGGGAGACCCAATGATCTTCCAGTGAAGGTTGATTATTGTTAAACTTCTTCGCTAAGCAAAGGGGAATTATTGTTTCATGAGGCATTGAGGAGCAAAACACCATGGTATCTATGACTTTGTCGCTGGACAAATTTCAAAGTGTCCTTGAACTCACTCAGTGAGCAAAGCTTCCTGTAAAATCTTTTGAAACTTAGGTCCTGCTCCCTTTAGGCAAAAATGGATAGCTTCTCTAAACATAAAGAAGTGTTTAACTATGCACAACTCTTTTCAACAGGAATTTCTAATCATTATCCATTCTTGAGAACACTTGGCGCCATCTTTATTCTATTAAGTGCCAATCACCCTGGCTAAAAATAAAGTGTATGTTAAAGTTCATATCCGAAACTTAGAAGCTTTCATTTTTAATGGAAAATAGTATATGGGGTCAAATGTTGTAAATAGAAGTTTAAGTCAAGTAAATGCAAAGGTGTTTAGTATTGTGTGAACTGAGTTCTGTATAAATTATTTGCACACTTTTCTTGCATGATATGATTTTTATAGTTGTTTGTACCAGACAGTGGCATATTTTTGTAAAAATTTTTAACACTGAATTGCAATAAATGTTTTTCCAACAACATATATG
>PVKC010026164.1:0-16229 GCA_004027635.1 Crocidura indochinensis | reverse complement strand
GGGCCAGAGAGATAGCATGGAGGTAGGGTACTTGCCTTGCATGCAGAAGGATGGTGGTTCGAATCCCGGCATCCAATATGGTTCCCCGAGCCTGCCAGGAGCGATTTCTTTCTTTCTTCGTTTTTGTTTTTTGGGTCACACCTGGCAGCTAGCTCTCAGGGGTTACTCCTGGCTATACGCTCAGAACCAGGAGCAATTTCGGAGCATAGAGCCAGGAGTGATCCGTGATCCCTGAGCGCTTGCCAGGTGTGACCCAAAAACCAAAAAAAAAAAAAAAAAAAAAAGGGGGCCCGGGAGATAGAATGGAGGTAAGGCGTTTGCCTTTCATGCAAAAGGTCATCGATTCGAATCCCCATATGGTCCCCTGTGTCTGCCAGGAGCAATTTCTGAGCATGGAGCCAGGAGTAACCCCTGAGCACTGCCGGTTGTGACCCAAAAACCAAAAAAAAAAAAAAAAAAAGAAATTGCTCCTGGCTTATGGGATCATATGGGATGTCAGGGGATCGAACAGCAGTCTATTCTAGGTTATCGTGTGCAAGGCAGATACCCTACCGCTTGCATCACTGCTCCACCCCCTTATTCTAGCCTTTTTAGTCATATCCCTGACCCTTAAAAATATCTTTGATACAGGGCCCAGGAGATAGCATGGAGGTAAGGCGATTGCCTGTCATGCAAAAGGTCATCGGTTCGAATCCCGGTGCCCCATATGGTCCCCCGTGCCTGCCAGGAGCAATTTCTGAGCATGGAGCCAGGAGTAACCCCTGAGCACAGCCGGGTGTGACCCAAAAAAACCAAAAACCAAAAAACAAAAAAAAATCTTTGATAAGGCCGGAGAGATAGCACAGCAGTGGGGCGTTTGCCTTGCACGCAGCAGATTCAGGACAGATTGTGGTTTGATTCCTGGCATCCCATATGGTCCCCCATGCCTGCCAGGAGCACAGAGCCAGGAGTAACCCCTGAGCAACACTGGGTGTGACCCCCCAAAAAAAATCTTTGATAGGGGCCAGAGTGATATAGCACAGCGGTAGGGCATTTGCCTTTTATGTGGCTGACCCAGGACAGACCTGGGTTCAATCCTCAGCATCTCATATGGTCCCCCAAGCCAGGAGCAATTTCTGAGCACATAACTAGGAGTAACCCCTGAGTATCATAGGGTGTGGCTCAAAAACATACAAAAATCTTTTATAATAAATATATCATAATAAATAGTATAAATAATAAATAAATGTATATTAATAGAAGGTCAGAGAAATAGTAGAGTTTAAGGCCTCGCCTTGCACAGAGTCAAGCCATTTTGATCCCTGGAATAGCAAACAGTTCCCTGACTGCCATCAGGAGTGATTCCTGAGCACAGTAACCAAGTGTAAGCCCTGAGCACCACCAGATGTGACCCCAAAACAAACAAAACAAAAATTTTATGGAACTGAAAAGATAGTACAGTGAGCTTGGGTGCTTGCTTTGCATTTAAATGACCCAGAGGTTTATCCCCAATTCCTCATGTGGTCCTTCAAGCCCTGACTACCACAAGGTGTGACCCAAAAACCAAAGGGAAAAAATAATTAAGAACCAGTGTGAAACACAATGTAATTGTTCCCTGATTCCTTGGTGGTGAATTTCTTGGGTCTCACTGGCCTTGGGTAACTAGTGTTGCTACTCGGAGCCTTCATTTCTTTATCTGTCCAACACAGTTGCCAAGTACACAGTGAAAATCAAAGGAGATAGTGTGTGAGAAACTTTTGAGTCTTTCTAGAATTCAGTGGGGCTTTGGAAAATGGAGTGCTTCTGCCCTGACCTTGTAGGGGAGTGTGGAAGAAACAAATGTTGTGGGAGCTGAACAGAGGAGAGTTTTGTGAGTGATCTGGGACCTTTTGTAGCAAGTTGTTCCATGCCACAGTGAGAACTCTGAGTAATAGGGAAGGTTGAGAGGAGAGCAGCTAAATGCTTATGCTCTTGCATGGGCTTTCATACAGCACTTTTGCTCAATTTTGGGGGGGATCACACCCAGCAATACTCAGGGTCTCTTAAACCTGGACCTCTTGCCTGCAGGGCATGTGCTCCAGTCCATTGAACTATCTCTCAAGCCAAATAGTATTTTTTTTTTTTCTGTTTGTTTTGAGACGAGGTCACATTTGGTGATGCCCAGGGCTTATTCATGCTCAGGGATCACTCCTGGTGGGGCTCAGAAGATGAGCAAGGGATTAACTCACAGTTAAGCATCCTATCTGCTATTGCTCAGGTTCCCTATAACATTTTCTTTTGGGAGGGGGCACACTCAGTGGCACTCTGTGCTCAGAAATTGATCCTGGTAGGCTCAGGTGATCACTTGGGATGCCAAGGATCAAACCTGGGTTTGTTCCGGTCAGTCTACCTGCTGTGCTATTGTTCTGGCCTCCCAAAAACATTTTCTTGTTCTCCACAGGCCAGGGAGGTGAAGCCTGACCTGTCAGCAGAGACATCCTTGATCAGGGAAGAAAGATAAGATAGGTAAAATTGAGTAGAGACTGTGATAGGAAAGGCCACTGAGAATCAAGAAGAAAATAAATATCTGACTTTTTTTTTTGTTTGTTATGTTTTGGGACCACACCAGGCAGCACTCAGGGGTTACTCCTTGTGCTCCTGGCAGGCTCAGGGAACCATACGGGATGCCAGGGATCAAACCCGGCTCAGCTGTGTACAAGGCAAACTATCTACCCATGTGTTATCTTTGTGCTATTGCTCCAGCCCCAGGTTTGTTTGCTCTTTTGTTTTGGGGTTATACCTGCTCAGGGGTTACTCTTGGATCTGCATTTAGGATCACTATTGGCAGTGCTCAGGGGATCATATGGGATATTGGGGATGGAACTCAAAGTGGGTATGTGTAAGGTAAGTGCCCTACCTCTCCAGCCACGGCTTTCTTTATTCTTTTTTTATTTTAGATTTTGGGTCACACCTGGCAATGCTCAGGGGATACTCCTGGCTATCTGCTCAGAAATAGCTCCTGGCAGGCACGGGGGACCATATGGGACACTGGGATTTGAATCAACCTCCTTAGGCCTGGGTCGGCTGCTTGCAAGACAAACACCGCTGTGCTATCTCTCCAGCCCCGGCTTTCTTTTTTCAAAAATTCATTTTTATTGAATCACCAGGAGATACAGAGTTAAAAAGTTGTTGACATCTGAGGTCTGAGTTTCAGTCATACAATGTTCACCTGTCCTTTCACCATTGTACTCTTCTGACCACCAATGTTCCCAGTTATCCTCGTGTCCCTCCCCCTCAGTCTGCCACATACTTTCTCTCTCTCTCTCTTCTCCACCTTTTTTTTTTAAATTTCTTTAGGCACTATGGTTTCATGTATAACACATACCTTTTTTTACTTCCCAGGTCTTGTACAGAGTGATGTGTGTGTGTGTGTGTATGTGTGTGTGTGTGTGTGTATGTGTGTGTGTGTGGTCACACCCGACAATACTCAGAAATCTGGCTCTGGGGCCGGAGAGATAGCACAGTTGTATTTGCCTTGCAAGCAACCGATCCAGGACCTAAGGTGGTTGGTTCGAATCCCAGCGTCCCATATGGTTCCCCGTGCCTGCCAGGAGCTATTTCTGTGCAGATAGCCAGGAGTAACCCCTGAGCACTGCTAGGTGTGGCCCAAAAACCAAAAAAGAAAAAAGAAATCTGGCTCTGTGCTTAGAAATCACTCCTGGCAGGCTCGGGGAACCATATGGGATGCCAGAATTCAAACAACCATCGTCCTGGATCAGCTGTGTGCAAGGCAAATGCCCTGCCGCTATGCTATCTCTCCAGCCCCTCCAGAGTAATTTTTACAACTATCATTGCATAACTTGTGTGTGTGTGTGTGTGTGTGTGTGACCACATCTGGCAGAACTTGGGATTTCTTCCTGACCCTGGTCCTGTGTTTGGGGGTGACTGCTGGTGATGCTCTAGTGCTAGGTATCACACCTGAGCTTACAGCATGCAGAAAATGTGCTAAGCAGGGGCCAGAGAGATATTGATACAGCATTGAGGTAAGGCGTTTGCCTTGCATGGAGAAGGATGGTTCAAATCCTGGTATCCCATATGGTCCCCTAAGCCGGCCAAGACTGATTTCTGAGCATAGAGCCAGGAGTAACCCCTGAGCGCTGCTGGGTGTGACCCAAGAAAAAAAAAAAAAAAAGAAAGAAAGAAAAGAAAATATGCTAAGCACATGGAGCTATCTCTCTTGCCTTGAAAGTAACATCTGAGAGGGAGCCCAGGAGATGGGAGGACAGTTTCTAAAGGAGGGAAGCACAAAGAACACTGAGGCCAATACAAGCAATGACTAGATAGGACTCTGGAGTGCCAGGAGTGAAGGTGGAAAAGCAGGACTCACCACCAGATTTCCCAAGTCCCAGTGGCTTCTCCAGTGTGACTTCTGTCTTCTTGGCAGTGACTGAAGGCCAGAGGGGAGGTCAATGAGCTCTAGGGCTGATCTAGAGTCTTAAAAAGCTACAGAAGAGGTCAAAGCCTATTAGGTAGGTATCAGGTTGGCCTGGGTTCAATGCTTAGCACCCCACCCTGCCCAGAATGGTCTCTGAACAATCAGTCGACCCTGAATACCAATGGGTGTGGCCCCAAAACAAAACCAAAAAAAGCCACAGAAAGTCTTTAAGGGAGATGAAAGTCCCCAGAGAAACTGGGAATCAGGACAAATAATTATCTTCATGACTCAAAGGCTTCTTGACTCTGGGAATGTCATGCCTTGACCCTTGACCATTTTTTCTGTCCGAAAAATTGCCCTTGTTAACTAGCTAATAAAACTAATAGAAATATTGGCAGCTAGCCAACTTTTCTCCCTACTGCTGGCTCTTCCTCCCTGGCCTACCTCTATACAGCTGTCTGATGATAAAATCTATGGTGTGTGTGTGTGTGTGTGTGTGTGTGTGTGTGTGTGTGTGTGTGTGTGTGTATGTGTGTGTGTGTACACATAGTCCTGTCCCATTTAATAATTGAGTGCAAACCAGATGCCCTTTGTCTGTTTTTTCAGGCCAGCCCAGCCTAGGCATACTTCAACTAGTCTGCCCTCTGCCCTGAGTCTTTGTGCTCACTCCCATAGCTTCCCAAGATGCCTAGCATTTTTTAAAATAACATTCTTTTTATTTATTTATTTATTTATTTATTTTTTTTGTGGTTTTTGGGTCACACCCGGCAGTGCTCAGGGGTTACTCCTGGCTCCATGCTCAGAAATTGCTCCTGGCAGGCACGGGGGACCATATGGGGCATCGGGATTCGAACCGATGACCTTTTGCATGAAAGGCAAACGCCTTACCTCCATGCTATCTCCCGGGCCCCTATTTATTTATTTATTTATTTATTTATTTATTTATTTATTTATTTATTTAATTTTTTTTGGTTTTTGGTCACACCCGGCAGCACTCAGGGGTTACTCCTGGCTCTATGCTCAGAAATTGCTCCTGGCAGGGGACCATATGGGATGCCGGGATTCCTTTTACACGGAAGGCAAATGCTCTACCTCCATGCTATCTCTCCAGCCCCAAGATGCCTAGCATTTTTAAGCTGCCTTAGTTTTGCTAATGATTTTTTTGGCAGGCTACACCTGAAGGTGCTCAGGGATTACTCCCGGCAGCTCAGGGGACCATATGGGATGCCAGGGATCAAACCCTGGTTTCTCCTAAGTTTCGAGGCAAACACCCTATCGTTGTGCTATCACTCCAGCCTCTTGCTAATGATTATTCATTGTGCCCATTCCTTCACATTCTCTCTGTCATATTTATTTGTTTATTAGCCTATGTTTGGGGACACCTAGAGATACTCAAACCTTACTCCTGGCTCTATATTCCTGTTCACTCCTATTGACGCTCAGGTGACTATATATGGTGCCAGGGATCAGCAAATAAATACCTTCCCGGGCCCGGGAGATAGCATGGAGGTAAGGCATTTGCCTTTCATGCAAAAGGTCATCGGTTCGAATCCCGGTGCCCCATATGGTCCCCCGTGCCTGCCAGGAGCAATTTCTGAGCATGGAGCCAGGAGTAACCCCTGAGCACTGCCGGGTGTGACTCAAAAAAAAAAATAAATAAATACCTTCCCTACTGTACTATTACTCAGGCCCCTCCCTCTGTCACTATCAAAATAAGTGTAAAGTGTTTCTCGTGTGTGTGTGTGTGTGTGTGTGTGTGTGTGTGTGTGTGTGTGAGAGAGAGAGAGAGAGAGTTGTGTCACACCGGCAGTGGTCAGGGATGCCTCAAAAAATCATAACATGAGAGACTGAGCAGAAGTTGACCATATGCAAGGCCAGCACCTTAATCTCTGTACTATTTCTCCAAGCCCCATTTTTACAATCTGGTTTTTCAGCTGAGGAGATGGATTGGAATGCATGCTTTACATGCAGGAAGTCTGGGTTCTATAACACATGGTCTCCTCAGCATTCTGCAACAAGTCCCCAAATGCCATCACAAGTAGCCCCTAAACACTGTTGGGAGTCACCTTCAAATCCAAAATGGATACAAATAAAAGACCCTAAGGGGTCTGGAGAGATAGTATGGCAAGTAAGGGATTTACCTTACATGTAGCTGACTCTTGTATGTAGATTGCATGTTCAGGCCAGGTACCAGTATAGTTCTCCAAGCACCGCCAGGAGTGATTCCTGAATGCAGAGCCAGAAGCCCTCACACACACACACACACACACACACACACACACACACACACACACACACACACACACACATACACACACACGACCCTAAACATATTTTCTTTCATATTTATTTCCTAGCACACTTCTTCTCTGAGACTTCCCTTGACCTTTCTGCCCTCCATTCTAGCAGAAACAAGAATTTCTTCTTCGTTTTGGTTTTTGCGTCACACCTGGTTGTGCTCAGGGGTTACTCCTGACTCTGCACTCAGGAATTATTCCTGAAGTAATATAGGTTGGTGGAGATCCAACCTGGGTTGGTCATGAACAAGGCAAAAACCCTATCTGCTGTATTATTTCTCAGCCCAGAAACAACAATTTCTTCTGATGTACTACTATTGCTGTGCATGAATTAGTTCTCTCCTCTACTACTGTTTAAAGTCTGTCTTGAACTATACAGAGTCATCTTGCCCCCAACATCTTATTATGAAACATCTTAATTATACACTAAACTTGAAAAATAATAGTTATGGATAACCTGATCCATTTTCAAGATTCCATTTCTAATACTTTAGTATACTTACTTGAAAGAATGTTTCACAACTATCCACAATAAATCCTTTATTTGCTGTTGTTTTTTGGGTCACACCCTGTGGTGCTCAGGGTTTACTCCAGGCTCTTTGCTCAGAAATCACTCCTGGCAGACTTGGGCGACTATATGTGATTCCGGGAATCGAACCAGGTTCCGTATTGAGTTGGCTGTGTGCAAGGCAAATGTTCCACCATTGTGGCTTCCCCATAGCTCTGGTCCTTCAATATTATTTTTGAGACATATGAAAATAAATTCTAGACACCATAATGCTTCTCCCTAAATAATTCCAGTTAACAGGTCAAGGGAGGAGGTCAAGGGAGGAGCTAATGTCTATGCTTGGCATGCTGGAGGCCCAGTTTTGATGCCAGCTCAGCATCCAGCACCTCTGGAAGCAACCTCTGAGAACCAAGCAAGGGAGTAGTCCTTGAGCATCACTGGGTGTAGTTTCCAAATCATAATAAATAACTAAAAACATAGCTACAGTTACATACCATTTACAAGTTTTTTTTTAATTTGTATATATTTTTTCATGTGAAAGTGATTTGCAGAAGAATACCTAAACCTTAAGTATAAATTTGCTGAACTGGGAAAGGTGCATACATGTGAATAATCCACCCCCTATCTATATGCAGAACATTATTGTCATTCAGAAAGTTTCCTTCGATCCTTCACAGCAACCTCTTCCCTGCACATCTCATGATTTTTCCTGTTTTTCCTGTCTTAAAATTTCATGTAAATTAGAGGAGCAAGCTGTATGCATGCTCTCAAAAGCTACCTTTATTCTCCAGGTTTCCCCACTTTCGTACACTTCACTTCTATTGTTTCAATGACGAGGTATTGCTGTGGGGTTGTATTGCTCACAATTTTCAGCTGTGGTGCTCACTGGGAGAGATTATTTATTTATTTTTGGGTTTTGGGTCACACCGAGCAGCGCTCAGGGGTTACTCCTGGCTCTATGCTCAGAAATTGCTCCTGGCAGGCTTGGGGACCATATGAGATGCCGGGATTCGAATCACCGACCTTCTGCAAGAAAGGCAAACGCCTTACCTCCATGCTATCTCTCCGGCCCTTATTTGTTTGTTTGTTTATTTACTTTGGTTTGAGGGCCACACCCAGTTGTGTTCAGGGATCACTTCCTGCAGTACTCAGGGAACTATATGTGATGCCAGGGATCAAAATTAAGTTGGCCATATGAAAGATAAGCTTCCTACTCACACTATATCCACTCTGGCCCCATAGACACATACTTAAGTTGCACTGTTCATAGACATTTGGGGTAGGGTGCCAAAGATTGCACGCTTGTGACACTGATGATCCCAAATATCAGAGCCTTTGGGACTACAACTACACTTGGGCTTATGGGTCGTGCAGGGGATCAAACTCTTATTTCTCATTTGCCTTATACTTGCCAGGCAGATATTGCATGACTGTCCCTTTCTCTGCCTGATTCAAAATTCAGACAAGTTGGTATATAAGTAATTTTCTGGTAGATAGTACAATGGGTAGGGTACTTGCATTGTATTTAGTTCACTCAGGTTCGATCCCCAGCACCACATATGGTCTCTCAAGCTCCTCCAGGAATGGTCACTGAACAGAGCCAGAAATAAGCCCTGAACTCTTCCAGGTGCCACCCAAAAACCAAACAGTAGTTTTCTCTTTTGGGGGTCTGAGAGGGCTCTTGAGAGGTACTTAGGAAGCCCAGGGACCTCTCCTAGCAATTCTTAGTTAATTTGAGGCCTTAATGATATAGTTTTGTTTGGGCCACTCTGTGGGGCCTCTGGGGCTGTGCTCCAGCAAAGCTTGTTTCTTAACCCCTGGTATGTCTCTCCAGTCCTATTTTTATTTATTTAATTAATTAATTTTCAAGCTACACCTGTCAGTTCTCAGGACTTATACATAGCTCTGTGCTCAGGGATCATTCCTGGGGGTAGGAGGACTTAGAGGATAATATACAGTGCAGGGATAGAACCCAGGTGGACTCACATGAATCAAATGCTTTAAGACTCTGATCCTTCCAAGTCCCCGTACCCTCATTTTGGGGTATGGTTTTGGGCCATATCTGGTGGTGCTCAGAGTTTTCTTCCAACTCTGCTTAGGAATCACCCCTGATGGATCTTAGAGGATCGTATGTGTATTAGGGATTGAAGCCAGGATACAGTGGCATGCAAAGCAAGCACCCTACCCAGGTGATTGTAATATCTCTTCAGCTCCCCAACTTTGAGTCCCATTTTTTTTCTTTTTTTAATTTTTGGTCACACCCTGCAGCACTCAGGGGTTACTCCTGGCTTCACACTCAGAAATTGCTCCTGGTGGGCTCAGGGGACCATATGGGATGCTGTAATTCGAACCAATGACCTTCTGCATGAAAGGCAAACATCTTACCTCCATGCTATCTCTCAAGCCCCCTCCCCTTTTTTAAACATATCTGGTGGTACTTGGGGATCATTCCTGGCTCTGTGCTCAGAAATTACTTCTGGATGGATTTGGGAGATTATACTGAGTGCCAGGGATTGAACCCGAGTTAGCCAATTGCTAGGCAAGTGCCCAACTCACTGTACTAATGTCAGCACCTCCAGTTCTACTTTTTTTTTTGGTTTTTGGGTCACACTCCTGGCTCCATGCTCAGAAATTGCTCTTGGCAGGCACGGGGGACCATATGGGGCACCGGGATTTGAACCGATGACCTTTTGCATGAAAGGCAAACGCCTTACCTCCATGCTATCTCCCGGGCTCTCTATTTTGATTTTTGAGATATCTGCAGTGCTCAGTGACTTCTCCCAGCTCAGTACTCAGAGATATGTCCAGCAGTGAATGAGGCCCATGCAGTACTGGGGCCAACTGAATGCAAAACACATCATTGAGCTAGTTCTCTGACACATAGTAATTCATTTTTATCATTGTTTTCACAATACCTAGGGGTTACACATATGTCTGGCTGTGGTGTTCATGATAATTAATTAATTAATTATTTTGGTTTTTGGGTAACACTCGGCAGTGCTCAGGGGTTACTCCTGGCTCTACACTCAGAAATCGCTCCTGGCAGGCTCGGGAGACCATTTGGGATGCCGGGATTCTAACCACCGTTCTTCTGCATGTAAGGCAAACAAACACCTTACCTCCATGTTATCTCTCTGGCCCCTAATTTTGTCATTTCTATAAATTGTTTCTTTTTAGGACTGAAGAGATAGAACAGTAGGTAGGACTCTTGCCTTGCACACAGCTGACCTGGGTATCACCCCTGGCACTCGATATAGTCCTCTAAGCCCATCAGGAGTGATTCCTGGGCTCATAATCCAAAAACCAAAAGAATAATATTTTTATTTTTATTTGTTTCTGGGCCATACTTAATAGAGTTCAGGACTTAACTTCTTGTACTGTGCTCAGAAACCACTCCTGGCAAGGCTTAGGGGTACATATGGGGTGCCAGGAATTGAACCTGGGTCTACCACATGCAATGCCATGCTTTATTCACTGTACTTTTTCTCCATTCTTCTATAAATGATTTCTATATAATATACAGCCCCCTTTTTTTTCCTTCCCATTTTTGGGTCATGCCTAGCAGTGCTCAGGGGTTACTCCTGGCAGACATGGGGGATCATATGTGATGCTGGGATTGAAACCACCACCATCTGTCCTGGATTGGCTGTGTGCAAGGCAAACACCCTACCACTCTGCTATCTTTACAGCCCCATTAATTATTTCAATATAATATACAGCCCTTTTTGAACTCTATGGTCTAAGCAAGATATCAGCAATAAGCATTGTTCTCAATAAATCTCTAAGGTATTAATTTAAAAAAGAAAACAACAATCCCATAGTATTCAGAAATTGATCAAGAGCTCAAGTGAGCTATTAGAGGTCACTCAGAAGGGGAGAAGAGACACAGCGTGAAACGGAGACTCTTGGGTGCTGTCTTTACTTCTCTAGGATACTACTTTTCTGAAAATCTCAGTTCCTCAGTAGGAGTGACTGTCTCAGATTACCTTTATCTATTCTCTCTTTGCTGTGGAACGAGGGAGTCGAAGCCGGGTGGCAGTGCTGCTGGAAACTTTACTCAGGATATAGGGAGGGTGCTGGGGATTGCGCTCCAGCTTCAGCTGCAAGGCCCTTGTTCTACCACAAGCACATAGATCCAGCCCTCCCCTCCCTTCCCATACCTGTCCCCTCCCCTCTCTTTTTTTTCTCTTTATTTCTTTTGGCTTTCAGGCCACACCTGGCAGTGCTCAGGGGTTACTTCTGGCTCTGTGCTCAGAAATCACTCCTGGCAAGCTCAGGGGACCATATGTGATGCCAGTGATCAAACCCCAGGTCTATCCTATGCAAGGCAAACGTCTTACCCGCTGTGCTATTGCAACGGCCCTTATTCTTGCAATATTCATTTCTTTTTTTTATTTTTTTATTTTTTTTTTGGTTTTTGGGTCACACCCGGCAGTGCTCAGGGGTTACTCCTGGCTCCATGCTCAGAAATTGCTCCTGGCAGGCACGGGGGACCATATGGGGCACCGGGATTGGAACCAATGACCTTTTGCATGAAAGGTAAACACCTTACCTCCGTGCTATCTCCTGGGCCCCGCAATATTCATTTCAATAAGTTTAAATTTATTTCCAAAAATTTTATAGAGCAGAGCCAGTGAGATAGCATAGAAGGCAGGGCACTTGCCTTGTACACAGCAGCCCTGAGTTCAATCTTTGTTACCTCATATGGTCCCCTAAGCCCACCAGCAATGATCCCTACGCATAGTCAGGATTAAGTACTGAGCACCACTGACTGTGGGCCTCCCCCCTAAAAAGTTTTAAAAAATTCTTCTTTGTGGCAGGAGAGACAGCATAGTGGTAGGACATTTGCCTTGCACGAAGTTGACCCGGGTTCCATTCCTGGCATCCTATGTAGTCCCCGAGTCTGCAGGAGTGATTTCTGAGCACAGAGCCAGGAGTAACTAACCCGAGTGCCGCCAGGTGTGGCCAAAAAAGCCATACAAATATGGGCCTGGAGAGATAGCACAGCGGCGTTTGCCTTGCAAGCAGCCGTTCTAGAACCAAAGGTGGTTGGTTTGAATCCCAGTGTTCCATATGGTCCCCCGTGCCTGCCAGGAGCTATTTCTGAGCAGACAGCCAGGAGTAACCCCTGAGCACTGCTGGATGTGGCCCAAAAACAAAACAAAAACAAAACAACAACAAAAAAAAAACCATACAAATAAAAAATGCTTCTCTGTAATGTTCCTTGAGTTGTAAAAGAGTGTGGGCACTTAAGCCACACAAATCACCTGGCCATATGGAACTCTTTCCTAAATATATTGTTTTGCTCAACCTGCCCAAAATGGGGCTGGAGTAACAGTACAGGGGGTAGCACTTTCCTTGTATGCAGCTGACCTTGGTTGAATCCCTGGCATTCTATATGGTCCTCTAAGTACTGCCAGGAGTAATTCCTGAGTGCAGAGCCAGAAGAAACTCCTGAGCATTGCCAGGTATGGCACCCAAACAAAAACAAACAAAAACCCAACCGCCAAATGTTTGAATCCAAGCTAAGGTGTAAGTGCCTAAGAGCTCAAAGAGCTCAGTTGACATCCTTGTTTCTATTCAGAACATCTTACCCACAGCAGGCTCTCACCAGAGGCTGATTGATTTGCTCAGAATTTGCTTTCTGGCTTATTTGCTCAAAGCTTACTATTTGGTTACTAAGGTCCAGGTCACTGAGGCCTGAGGTCTAGGTCCTCCCTTCCTCTCTCCTGCTGGTGGGTTTGCCCTTCAGCTGTTGGTTTTCTGATCTGCAGAGTGATTGGCTACCTGGTCTCCCAACCAATGCTCAGGACACTGATATTTGGGTCATCTGATTACCTGGACTATCCTGGTAGCACCCGGGAGGTCTCCAGGTCCATATCCCATGATACTCAAGGGACCATGTAGTTCCAAGGATTTAACCAGGGTTAGCCTCATACAAAGCATGCATGTTAACCTTTGCATTATCTCTTGGAACCCGGTACTTTGTGAATCTCAGGCAAGGCCGACTCTACTACTGTGCGACATCCTTAGATCTTTCAAACAGTATTTATTTATTTAGGTTGTGGGTTCACACCTGGTAGTTTCTCCAGGGTTTCTCCCAGTTCAGTAATTTCTGTCACTTTGCTCAGGGATTACATGATTCAGGAAGTCAAGCCAGGGCCTTCTGTATGCAGAGCTATGATTACCCTCTTAGCCAATTGAACTATCTCTCTACCTTTGACATAGTTTATTTATTTATTTTTGATTCAGGGGCCACAACCAGCAATACTTCTGGCTTTGCACTCAGAACTTACTTTTGGTGCTTGGGCAGGGAACCGTTTTGGAGGCAGTGATTGAAACGGTGCTGACAGTATTTTAAATACTGTTTCATTTGTAGCGAACACCCAACTAACAAGATACTATAAATGAAATTTTGACCTCAGGGACAAAGATAGTTCAATAAGCTAGAGCAGTTGTTTTGATCACTAGAGACCCAAGTGGGCTTCATTTCCAGTACCAAATGATCCCCTGAGCAATGCTAAGAGTGATGCTAGATTTGGAAGTAGTCTTTTGAGGCTGAAGTGATAGCACAGAGGGTAGGGCATTTGCCTTGCACGTGGCTAACCCCAGACTGACCAGGGTTTGATCCCCAGCATCCAGAGAGATTACTGAGCACAGAGCCAAGAGTAACCCTTGAGCATCTATGGGTTTGTCCCCCCCCCAAAAAAAACAAAAAACAAAAACCCCCCAAAAAACACAACTGGGTATGGCCCCCAAACCAAACCAAACCAATAAGTTTTAAAAGCTCTGTCTTCTTCAAATCAACACATTTGACCCACATGCCCAGAAAATGATCAAACTGGGGCATGTACCTCCTCCTTATTTAGTACCCTACTCTTTTAATGATCAGTTTCCTTATGGAAAATTTCTGCTTGGCCTTTGAATTGGGAGACCTCAACGTGTCTTCTAATGGATACCGATTCTGACCATCTCATCTCTTTATGGATTTCAAAAACAGAACAAGAGACTGGATGGAACATAGTGAAGCAAAAATAGAGCTGGACCAAAGTAAGCATTATTTTTTATATTATTTATTTTTGTTACTCCTTTTGGACCACACCTGGAGCTGCTCAGGAATTACTTACTCCTGGCTCTGCACTCATGGCAGTACGTGGGAGATCATATGGGATGCCGCTGATCAAACCCAAATCTATTCCTTACAAATGCCCTACCAATTGTACTTTTCCCCTAATGCTCAATATATTTTATCTTATTTCAGTGGGGAGGGAGGATGAGTGTGTGGTGCTCAGGGCTAACTCCTGGTTCTCTGCTTAGGGATCATAGCTGGCAGAGTTTTGGGGACCACATGGGGTGCTAGGGATGGAACCTTGGATGGGCAGGTACAAAGTAAGTGCCCTACTTGCTGTATTATTGTTCTGACATCAGCAAAGTGGGAGATCATACAGTGGATGAGGTATTTGTCTTGCATGTGGCTATGGTCCCCAATCCCTGCCAGGAGTGGTAACTGAGCAGAGAATGAGGAGTAAATCCTAACATAGTTGGGAGTGATACAAAACCAACAATACTACGTGATAATATATATATATTTTTTTTTTTGGTTTTTGGGTCACACCCGGCAGTGCTCAGGGGTTACTCCTGGCTCCATGCTCAGAAATTGCTCCTGGCAGGCACGGGGGACCATATGGGGCACCGGGATTCGAACCGATGACCTTTTGCATTACATGATAATATTTGCCCACAAAAATCTTAACCTGCAAGATCAGAGAGCAAAGCCCTGATCAACTGGGGAAGCACTCTCTCCTGTGAAGATGAGATTCAGCAGGTATAATTTAGTCTAATAATGCTTTGGTTTAAAGGGCCCTTTGAGGGTCTGCTACCCTCTCATTTCACAAATGATGGATTTCAGGTTCCAAGAAGAGAAATTACATATCAAGTTTAGCAGTCATGAGGGGGCATAGGGCTTCATTATTTTAAGAGCAGAACCCTGTTTGTGTTTATCTAGGGGTGAAACCAGAAATGAAACTGACTGAAAGAGAAAGAAAGGACCCACCAGAGCTAGAGAGATTTGTGTTCAGGGAATGCCCCGAAGGTATGTGTTTCATCACAAAACAGGTCCTTATTTGCCCTGAAATCATATGAACAAGGAAACATAGTTTAAAAAAAAAAAAGACAGTTGACCTTGGAACTATATGGATTTTCCATCACAGGGCTCCATACTGATGAGTTTAAACAACGTTGGTTTTGGATTGGTGGAATGCACAGATGGGGAAACTAGGCTGCAGTTGTGGTAGCTGTAGACCACTTGCCTTGCATGTGCGCAGCACTGGATTTGATTCTTGGCACTGAAAACAAATATAAAACACAGCCCCCTAACAATCAAACAAAAAACTATCCCTTCACAGGAGCAGAATACAGGGATATGAAGGCTGACTATAAGTCTTATTCAATTTCAATTTATCGGTGATCAGGAAACACACATCCCTGTGTTGTTCCAGGGTCAACAGGAACTCTATTTCAAGGGCGGGGAAACCCCCAATTTCACAATACACAGCATGCACAGTGAATGAGATTCCAGCAATGGAGAGGTGAAAAGACCATTCATTTTATTCCTTTTCCCCTGATAGATATGAAGAACCCAAGGACAGGAGATAGGAAATGATTTACTCAAGGCCACACAGTTTGTTTCTGCCAGAGTGGAATATAATTGGGCTTTTCAATTTACAGTACTTTTTTACTTTACTTTTACTCAATATATCAGTTGCGTTTTACTTCAAGGAAAGAAGTTGATCCTAATTTATACCAATAGAGATTCATAGACTAGCTTTAACAGCGAGGGGCTTGTTTTTCTCGGTTTACAGGAAATCTAGGCGCAGATGAAGTCTGGAGAAGATGAAGATTAGTGTCAGGCTGTTGTGTAGTTAAGTCTGTTGTCTTGCTTCTCACCTGCAGCCAGAGGCAATTCTGGGGGCCACTCCCAGCTATACTAAACCAGGTTGACTACTCAGGCCCAGTAGTGATAGGTTACCAG
>PVKC010026163.1:0-16224 GCA_004027635.1 Crocidura indochinensis | reverse complement strand
AAGAAAGAAAGAAAGAAAGAAAGAAAGAAAGAAAGAAAGAAAGAAAGAAAGAAAGAAAGAAAGAAAGAGAGAAAGAAAGAGAAGGAAGAAAGAAAGAGAAGGAAGGAAGGAAGGAAGAAAGAGAGAAAGAGAAGGAAGGAAGGAGGAAGGAAGGAAGAAAGGAAGGAAGGAAGGAAGGGAAAAAAACAAAAAGCAGTAACATTTATTTTTAATCAATTCACATTTTGATGATATAATCTCAACCTTCTGTTAGCTTGACAATATAAATGGACAAAGTTAAGCACGTTTGTACATAGAACTTCTTGTCAAAATTTCTCACTCCCAAAATGTTTCTATGAAGCTAATACCACACTGAAACCAAAAGCAGAAAGAGACACTATCATAAGGAAAATTACAGACTAATATTTTATTGGGGGGTTGGGGAGGCTTTTGGGAAGATTCACACCCTGCAGCGTTCAGGGGTTACTCCTGGTTCTGCACTCAGAAATAACTCCTGGTAGGCACGGAGGACCATACGGGATGCCCAACGTCGTCCTGGATCAGCTGCGTACAAGGCAAACACCCTACCTTTATGCTATCTCTCCAGCCCTAAGGCTGACATTCTTGAAAACACAGATGCATAGTTCCTCAACAAAATACTAACAAAAGGATGAGGCCAGAGCAATAGCACAGTGGTAGGGCATTTGCCTTGCATACAGCCGATCAAGGAAGAACCTTGATTTGATCCCCAGCATCCCATGTGGTTCCTGGAGTCAGGAGCTATTTCTGAGTGCATTGCCCAGAGTAATCCCTGAGTGTCACTGGGTGTGGTTCAAAACCAAAATAATAACAATAATAATAATAAATAAAATCACATGCTATTGCCAATAGATGCAGAGAAAGCATTTGTCAAGATCCACCACCCATTGATGTTAAAAACTATCAATAAAATGGAAACTGAAGGTACTTTCCTCAATATAGCCAAAGTCATTTACCATAAACCCATGGGATGCATACTCAATCTGGAAAAACCAATAGCCTTTCCTTTAAGATATGGCACAAGACAAATTTGCCCCCTCTTACCACTTCTTAGTGCAGTATTGAAAGTGTTTGCCAAAGTAATACGCAAGAAAAAGTTCAAGGGCAACACATAAGACAGGAAGAAAGAAAACTCTCACTGCAAATGACATGGTACTGCTTTTAGAAAATCCCAAACTCCACAAAAGAAATTCTGAAAACAATGTATTTACATTGTTTGTATTATTTGTATAGGAAAGTGGCAGGTTACAAAAATAATACATAAAAATCCATAGGGTTTCTATATACTAATATTATAAGAGAAGAAATAGATATTTTAAAAAAAGGCAATCTCTTTCACAATTGTGCCTCAGAAAATCAAGTACATTGGAGTAAAGTTAACTAAATAAAGAGGTTAAAAACCTATTCAAAGAAAACTACAAAACACTATTATATGAAAACAGGACACATAAAATGGAAACACATAGTTTCATGGATTGGGATGATTAATATGATTAAAATGTCAATACTTCACAAAGCAGATTTAATAGAATCCCTGTAAGAATAGCTATGACGGGGCTGGCGAGGTGGCACTAGAGGTAAGTGTCTGTCTTGCAAGTGCTAGCCAAGGAAGTACTGCGGTTCGATCCCCTGGTGTCCCATATGGTTCCCCCAAGCCAGGGGCAATTCTGAGAGCTTAGCCAGGAATAACCCCTGAGTACCAAATGGGTGTGGCCCGAGAAACCAAAAACAAAAAAATAAGAATAGCTATGACATTTTTCAAAAAATAGATCAAACACTCTTGAAATTCATATGGAACAATTTATCTCCATGAATAGCTAGTGCAATCTAAGGAAAAAGAAGATGTTAGGAATCACTTTTCTCATTTCAAATTATACTATTAAGTAGTAGTCATTAAACAGAATTGTTTTTGGAGTATTAGCTGACACTCAGGTCAATGAAATAGACTTAAGTATTATGAAACTGACCCTAAGGAATATTATCAATTAATCATTCATAAAGAGGCAATAAATATAAATGGAGTAAGGAAAGCTTCTTCAACAAACAGTGTTGAAAAATTGATGAACTAACAATGTGAATGAGGGAAGTAGAAAGCCTGTCTGGAGTACACGGGGAAGGGGGGGGATTAGGGATAGGAGGGATATTTGGGACATTGGTGATGGAATGTTGCACTGGTGAAGGGGGGTGTTCTTTGCATGACTGAAACCCAACTGCAATCATATTTGTAACCAAGGTGTTTAAATAAAAATAGCAATTAAAAATAAAAATTGATGAACTACAGGGAAAAATATAAACTCAGAACTCTAAATCTCTCTACAAGTCAAAGCAAAATGGATCTCAGATCTTGTAGACTTGAACCAAAAGGAAAACAAGAGGAAAGTGTAAGCAGACATTCAATGACATGAAACTAAAATAATCTTCAAGGAGGAAACACCACTGTCTAAACAAGTGGAAGCAAAGATAAAAATAAATGAGACTACATTAAACTGAAAAGCTTCTGTACCTCAAAGGAAATCGGTGCCACAATACAATAACTACCCACAGAATCAGAGAAAGTATTCATCCAAATTTATTTAATAAGTGGTTATTATCTAAGATATATAATGTACAGTAAAGCTTAGCAAGAAAAAATCTAGCCCCATCCAAAATATGGGGAGAAGAAATAAATATATCTTCGATTAAGAAGTGTAGATGGCCAAAAGACTCGTGAAAAATTTTTTACATTATCAATCATCAGTGATATGCAAATCAAGGCAACAATTGAGATACCATTTCACACCAGAAAGACTGGCACACTTCAAACGTTGCAAGAATAACCAGTGCTGCAGTAGATACAAGAAGAAAGGTCTCTCATTCACTGCTGGTAGGAATGCTGATTGGTCTGGCCTTTATGTACTTCCACCAAAAACACTAGGAACCTAAAATATACTAAAATACACTGTAAAAATGCCCTCTGCAATTCTATGTTCATTGCAGCATTAATAAAAGCCAGAATTTGGAAACAACCCAGGTGCCTGAGAACTGAAAGTGGCTAAAGAAACTGAGGTAGATTTACACAATTGAATACTATGCAGCTGCTAAGAAACAGGAATATACACAAAATCAATTTGTCCTAAAAATTAACAATAGCTGTTTCTACAACAAGTGTAGAACCTTCATGAAAGAACCCCAAAACACATACGATATCATCATGAAAAAAAGTTAAGAAAAAGGTTGCTGAGGAGCTGGATGGAAGAGGGTCTTACTACTCCCACCCTAGTCTCCTGACTTTCAACCCAATCATGCCACCATCCTGGAATTAGTCCCAAAGATCAAGAAGGTGGAGAGGAAGGAGATTTGGATACATTTATAGCAGGATTCATCTGTTTCATCTGAATGATGTAGGTTAAATAGCTGAACTTCAATCCCAAGCAAGGCTAGGCAACACATTGAAGAAGGGAAAAGAGATTAAACCTGCACCATGAAGTTCAACATCTTCCTAAACCACTTGGATGACATTCAGACCACAAAGACAATGAAAGAAACAACTGAGGCTTTTGCTCTATGAGAGCATTTATGAGCCATGGATCAAAAAACAATTCCATAACAATCATTAGTTGGAGCAATAGAACTTGACTGCAACCAGAACCACAAGTAGACATTCATTGAGTTCTTATAGAGTTGATAGGGCCAACAAAGGCCTCACCAGAGAAACTCAGATTTTCTCCTTTAGTCTTAATTCCAGTTATCTGAGACCTGAAGGTGCCCAGTTCACAATACTCCAGTCTAGTACTAAATTCAGGATTACAGCAGCCTTGAAGCAATTTACAGTAGATCTTTGTATTTGTGTCTAGTATTTTGAGACTGCTATGTGTTTTGATCAGGTATGTGAGTGATTTGTCTTATCCTGGATTAAAGATGAACCTTAATCTTTATTAAATTCCTAACACAAAAGTGGAAAAAAACATCAAAATAAACCTTCAAAAATAAGCAATAGCATGAAGATAAAATAAACATAATAAAGAACCAATATTGTAAAAGCATATGGTGCTCATCCTACACCCTAGGAATATGTTCACTCTCCATTATTCCCTCTCCAGAGAAGTCCATGTTCTCTCCTGGACATTTATCTCTCTCATTCTCTTCTCTCATTTTTCTTTAAGTACATTTCTTTAAATAAAACTATTTTATGCCCCCACATTTTTTAGCTAGTTGTAATGTTTAGAAAACAGTCTACAAAGCCACCTTTATTTCTGACAATTTAAATTTGGGAAGAGATTGTTCCCAAAGTGTCTTGCAGTTTTTATAGCATTCTAGAGAGACGCACTGAATACACTGAAATATTTTTACTTGCATGATGATATACTCTAGGTAATTATTAAAAATAAAAACCAAAAATGAGAAGAAAATAGGGAAGTGAAAACAATTTCCAAACACTGAGCTTTTCTTTACCCTAATTCCAAAATAGTTATTTTCTCTAAACTCTCCTTCTACTTCAATACATACTTCTTTGGATATCCTTTCACTGATGTCTCATTTCTTCAGACTCTACATTTTGGAGTCATTATTGAGTCTAGCTTTTAAATCACTTCACTAACCTCATCACTCATTTGAATGCTACATTAGCATATATTATCACCTATTTGAATATCTAACTTCATATTTCTTTAGACTATAATTCTTATCACATCAATTGGGAATATGCAAAATTTTCTCCATCTTAATGTTCAATATAATCACTGATTAAAAAATTTAGTTCTCTAGTTCTGCAGATTAAATCTCTGGAATTACCTTTAAATTGTGTTTCTGACACTTCATATCTGATTCATTACTTATCTTTGAATTCTCTTATTTTAAATAAGAGTTGAATTATGTTATCCTTTAAAGAATTATTTAAAATATTTGGTTTGAAATTTGAAATTGATATTTGAAGTTAGAGGGGCCTTCAATTTTGTAGGCCATTTTACTTATCAGAGCTTCAGTTTCCCCACAATTACCTTTGCTAAAGTATAAAAATATTTCTAAAGCTAAACCTTCTATTTGTACTTACATTTTAGGATTGAAATGTAGCATGTATTATTGTTATACCTTCCTAATTTCATTCATTCACATATTAACACCTATCTGAATATTCTACAAAAATTTTTAATAATTTTCATAATTCTTATATGGTCCTAGCAAGTATATTTGAAAATGAATGCCCAGTTTCCATTTAGGGAAATAGAGGAATACCTTAATGGCACTTTTAGATATTAGGGTGCTGATTGAACAGATAAACAAGGAATGAATCAGTGCTCTGTTCAAATCAGGGACCTAGTTATTTTACTAGGTTATAGGGACCTAGTTATTTACAGTTCTGATTGTAATAAAGTGGATAAGGTCATAGAAGCTTGACCTCACTGCCTCAGTCATAGGATCAACTGACCAGTACTCAGTCTACTCACTTGGTTAAAGATAGTCAAGAGACAAGATGTTTAACTGCTGTTTTCTTGTCAAAAGAAGCTTTTGGCACAGGATAGCACAGAATGCTACTCCTCCAAGTCAAAGTAAACAATTGATTAGTCAAGAAGGTCAATGCTGTGGAAGAATCAGCAAAAAAAATCATACAAAGGTAAATGTGGTAAACTCAGGGCAGACTAATAGGACTGGACAGTTCATAGACATGATGCCCTCTAAGGGATCTCACATATACTTTCAGTGTGAGTTTGTTATGTGTCTGAATATATTTTAGAAAGAATATATGAGGGATAAAGAGCAAGAGGTAGAGTTTCTGAGATGAAGAAGAAAGTTGCTG
Organism: Crocidura indochinensis; assembly: GCA_004027635.1. Lineage (NCBI taxonomy): Eukaryota > Metazoa > Chordata > Mammalia > Eulipotyphla > Soricidae > Crocidura > Crocidura indochinensis. The sequence continues at coordinate 10,433 of PVKC010026163.1, read as the reverse complement.
AAGGGTTTACCCAACTCAGGAAGTATATAACAGCCAGCCAAGTGTGTCTATTTTGAAGTCCAGCTGGCAGAAATATCAAGTGGTAATGGCAGGGTCACATGCCCATGGGGAAACCCTGAGTCCTAAAATAGGCTGTCTGGATTAGTAGCTCTGAGATGCTGTTGGTACCTTAACTTGAAAACATCATTTTCAGGGCTCTTCCCATGTGTAACACATACTCACTTTTCTGATTGGGTTACTGCCATTTATTACAGAGTTCAAAAGAGCCAACAATTGAGGATTTCCTGAATGGATATAATTTCTACGATTTAACAAATAACTGGAATGTTGACCATATGACCAAACAAGTCAAGCACCAGCCTAAGACAAATTGAGGGACAAGTGGTCTCCATAACCAGCGTCAGGATTTGGAAGTGGTCAGGATGTTGACTCACATACATATGATCTCCTGAGTTCATAAATGGCTTTCCAATATCATGGCAATAAGGACAGATAACTAAAGAAACCATGATCCCAGGAGATCTATAGAAGAGGTATTAAAGGGAGGAAAGGTTCACATAGTGATAGGGATGGCATGAAAATGTTTAATACTTTTGATCTTCACAATATATCAAATTCCTTCATTATTTCTGTTCTTGTTTTAACTTTCAGCACTAGAAACCAAGGAATCAGTCAACTCTAAGGTACCTGCAGATATTTTATGATCCTTAGAAATCATCACATTATTAGAGAAGGGGTGTTAGTTAGTTAGTCAGTTAGTTGAAAAAGAAATAACTATAATCATGAAATAGAATTCAGCAAAACACGTATTTATTTTGGCATACTTAGTGATTTTCATGTAGGTAGTCTTAGATACCAAAGACCTCACAAAGATGCTGAACTCAGCATGACTAAAGGCATTGGCCATCTCAATTGTGGCAAGAGGGAACATTGTGTGCCATCAAGAACAGTGTAACTGCCAGGCTTTTAAACCTAGAACACCATGTGTCAGCTTTAGAAGCACATATAATAAAAATTGGAATGATACAGAGAAGATTAACATGTCCCCTATGCAAAAATGACATGCAAATTCATAAAGTGTTCCCAAAATTTACAAATAAGAATCAAGAGGATATAAAAATAGAGATCAGAAAACTCCACACTGAAATAACAGGTATGAAAAACTTAGTAGATGGAATGAAAGCCTCTCCAATAGATTAACAGCAGCTAAGGACAAAATTAGCAAACTGGAAGATGAGATGCATAACAATTCCAGAAAACAGAAGAGATTGGAAAAAAGCCTTAAAATAAATGCTCAGACAATGGAAAAAACACTCAAAGAATGTGAACAGATGAGAATAGAAGTATTTGATAAATTCAAAAGAAAAAACATAGAATCATTGGAGTCCCAGACCCAGGGAGAAAATGCCAGAAATAATGAATAGTCAAGGACATCATTGCAGAGAAATTCTTAGAGCTAAATACTGCATGCAACAAAATTCTGCATGCCTGAAGAGTAGCAGCTAGAAGAGATCCAAAGAAAAGAACTGTAAGAAACATTCTAGTCACAACGATGAATCCAACAGAAAGAAATAGAATACTGAAAGCAGCAAGATCAATAAGGGAATCACATTCAAAGGTGCAGCAACCTTAATATTGTTAGCAGACCTGTCACAAGAAACCCTAAAGGCAAGAAGGCAGTGGTGGAAGATAGTAACAAAACTCACAAAATGAATGCTTCACTTAGAATACTGCACCCAACCTGGCTCATTTTTAGATTTAAAGAAAGTATACATAGCTTCACAGATAAATAACAGTTCAGAAACTTTACAGACTCAAAATAAGCCTTAAAACGAAAACTGAAATGTCTAATTTAAGACAAGAAAGACCAACAGACAGACTAAACTTTCACACAAAGATGACACTAAATCTCATGACAGCTATCTCTCTCAATGTTAATGGACAAAATGCACCATTTAAGAGAGACGGAGTGGCAAAATGAATTTAAAAAGCTGAATCCAACATTCTGCTGCCTACAAAAATACATCTGAATAGTCAGAACAAACACAGACTCAAAATCAAAGGTTGGAAGTAAAATGATCCAATTAAACAACTCCGTTGAAAAAGCTGGAGTCGCCATATTGATATCTGATGGCATAAACTTTAAACTCATAAAAGCTATAGGGACAAAGAAAGATATTTTGTACTAACCAAGGGTTGTGTACACAGGAATAAATCATACTCCTAAACATACATACACCAGCAAAATATTTAATACAATTGTTGACAAATCTGAAAGAAGACAGATGGCAATACAATAATAGTGAGAGACCTCAACACTTAGGTAAAACACTTCAAACAAGGTGAAGCAGAGTTAAACAGATGGGAAAATATTAAGTGGAGAATCTCTTGCACCTCAAAGGAAAATAATGCCTAAGATATAAAGCAACCCACAGAATGGGAGAAACTATTCACCCAATACCCATCAGACAATGGGGCTAATATCTAAAATATACAAGGTACTGAAAGAACACTTAAGAAAACAACATCTAACCCTAATCAAAAAATGAACAGACAGTTCCTCAAAGAAGAAATATATATAGTCAAAAGACACATGAAAAAAATTCTCCACATCACTAATCATCAGGGAGATGCAAATCAAAACAACTATGAGGTACCATCTCACACCACAGAGACTGGCACACATCACAAAGAATGAGAACAAGCAGTGCTGGTGGGGATGTGAAGAGAAATGAGCTCTCATTCATTGCTGATGAGAATGGCATCTTGTCCAGCCTTTATGGAAAACAATATGAAAATTCCTAAAAAACTGGAAATTGAGCTCCCATATAATCCAGCTATACTGCTCCTAGGGATCTACCTTAGGATATAGTAAGGATACTAATATACTACAATATACTATACAATAATATACACAATACTAAAATGCCTTCCTCACACCTATATTCATTGCAACACTATTTACAATAGCCAGACTCTGGAAACAATAAAGATGCCCTTCAACAGAAGAATGGCTAAAGAAACTGTGGTACATGTACACAATGGAATATTATGTAGCTGTCGGGAGATGATGAAGTCATGAAATATTCCTATATATAATGTTCATGGAATCAATTATGCTGAGTGAAATAAGTCAGAGGGAGGGAGAGAGACACAAAATAGTTTCACTCATCTATGTGTTTTAAGAACAAAAAAGACATTATTGTAATAATGCCCAGATACAACAGAGTGAGGCCTGGAAGGACTGCTTCTCGTTGTGAAGATCACCACTTTTTAGTTAGAGAGATGACTACACTATCATGACAATGATAATGAGTGAGAGAAGTCGAATGCCTGTCTCGAATATATGCATCGGGTGGGGAAGAAGGAAGATGGGGAACATTGGTGGTGGGAAGGTTGCATTGGTGAAGGGGGGCTGTTTTATGATGAAACCCCACATAATCATGGTACTTAAATAGAAAAAAAATGCTTGGAAGGGAAAAAAGAAACCTAGAACCACAGACAAGCTCTAAAGATCCTGCTACTATCTGGCCAAGTCTCTAAATTGTAGATTTCTTGACCTGTCACCATTAAGGAGTTGATGAAATGGTTTAGTCTGTACCACCTAGATAAAGGGCCAGCGCACCAGGCCACCAACCACAGTGAGTTCTGGTCTGGGATCATTATGAGCATGGTGATGCCTTCACTGCTGGATGTCTCCCTTCCCAGAACAGGCACAATAAAGAGTGTTGTCTCATAAGACATAAATGTCCTCTGAAGATTGGGTCTTCCTTAAGCTTGTTTTCATGTCAGGAGACTTGCAGAGCTAGTAGAAGGGGCTAGGGATGGAATGTCACAGGCCTCTGGTTGGATAATTCTCCGGTCTCACCCTACCAGAGAGAGAAGACACCTGAAATCCCCAATCTTCCTTGTTTTATTGTTGTTGTTGTTGTTGTTGTTATTTTGTTTATGGCCTACATCTGGCAGAATACAGGATCTATTCCTGGTCTTCACTCAGAAATCACGCCTTATAGGCTCAGGGGTCTCTATGGGATGCAAATGCAAAGAATGAATCTGGGCCCAAAGGGGCAAGGAATCATCCTACCTGCTGTGCCATCGCTCTGGCCCTCCTTGCTTTGGTCAGATGTTTAGTGCAGATTTATCATAACCTCTCACTGGGACATTTTCTTCATAAGCTATTCTTCACCGGGAGGAGTTAGCATTTCTTACTTAAATCATAACCAGTGAGAAAAATCTCCCATATTCACTATTCTTCTGAAAATCCCACTGCCTCTAAACATAGAACATCTCCTTCACCATATTTCTGAGGGGCTGGAATTCCTAAGAAGATTCCCTACTGATTCACAGGGCTTTCCCTGACTGTGCTCCCTTTTCCCACATAAGCTGTCTATAGACTGTGCTGCAAAGGCCTAGGGCATGCTCAATGTGAAGACATGGACCTTTCACACTCTTGGTCAGTACGCTGCCGCCACAAGTCATCCCAGCGTGGACCCTCTCCACAATCTTCTTCATAATTTTCTCTGAACTGACCTTCACCATACCTCGGAAAAACCTACATGGGCTCGAGCACAAGTGTGTTCAACTGGGGTGTGGTGCATGTCCTGTCCTGTGATGAAGGAATTCCTGGCATCTGAGACTCCTCCATCAGTGCTTCTCCCCAGCTCGTTGGGTCCAACGTTACGTAGAAGATTATGAAAGTCTGTGCGAACTCACTGGATTAGGATCCCCAAAACCTGTACACAGGCGAACTTCTATGGCAGCACAATGAGTCTTGTGGCACACTTGGAACAGCTGGGAAGCCAGAGGAGCCCAGGAAGTCAGAGTCAGGCTGTAAGAGCCTGGACTGGACGGAGACAAGGGAGGAGGCAGGTCTGGACTTTCTGTCTTTTCGGGGCTCTTTCCTGCAAGGACACCTAGCTACCACTCGGGAGTCCCTGGCTCATGTTATTTCGCTCTTGCCCCAGTGCCCTCTGATGAGTCGCAGCAACCTCAATCTTTTATGAAAAGAGCGCGATTGAGGACCCCCTCGACAACACCAAAGATTTAGGCTGTGCAACTGGACCCCGTGTGGCCTCTGGGGCCTTCAGGGTGCAGCACGGTTTTAGCACCTCTATTGACACAAGAGAGCAGCAGCAGGGTTGGGGACACATGCAACATCGCCTGCAGTCGAGGGGAACACACGCGGAGTACCCAAGGAGAGAGCGAGCCGGCTCAGCTGCAGAACATTCCTGCGGCCAGAGCAGGAGGAGGTTCAGCCAGTCAACCTGCACTGAAGGCTTTCTGGACTTCCCTCCCCTCCTGCTGGCCCAGCATTTAACGTGGATGAACTCAGTGAGCACAGAGTTCCAGGCAGGGCTGCAGCCCTTCACTAAGCCCTTAGTTTCCTACACAGGCCTCTTACCCTCGAGGTTCGCTTGTTTCCTACCCCTCAAACGTCCTACCACCAGCTCCCTTGGTGTCCTCAGGACAGAGAGATGGGGCTAAACCAAAACTGAACACAGAGGCCAGCAGAGAATAGCCCATCAGAGAGACATTGATGTGACCAGATGTTAGGGGGCCTTGGGTTCCCCATGGGCAACCAATTCCCTCCTTCTCATTCATATGCCAGGAGTCAAGGCAGCCTCAGCCCCTAGAAGCTGCCTTGTGGGGACATCACTAGTAGGGAGACCAAGCACATGGTCCTGCCCCCAGCCCATTTGTCTCAATGAGGTAAAACAGAAGGGACAGGGAGGTTGGGGGTTCCCTGAAGTGAAGAACATGGGTAGCCTTCTAGAAGTTGAGTCACTCAGATGCAAGGAGGGAACAGTGCAAATATGACTCCAATCGGTATGAGTCCCGGATGTTATTGCCCAAACACTGCCTGGGGATCCAGCCCATGCCAACAGAAAGACAATGTAGAGTATACAGTCCACACTGTGCAGGCAGTGGTGGCACAATTTGATAAAGTGACTAAGAGTGTAACAAGCACCTGCCTTGGAGACATGATGAGCACAGCCCAGGACAGGGCTCTATGAGTGAAGTACTGGATTGAGTTAGCCAAGGTGTGTCATGGACCCCTAGAGACCCCTCTTTGGAGTCTGTCACAATGAAAACTCCTGAACTCAAACTTGCATGATTCCTGGACACTTCCTATGAGGGCCTAACTGGATTTGAGCCACTGGTCTCCTGTTCCTTCCTGTTTCCTGGATTGAGCTTCTGCTCAATCCTTCCTTCCTTCCTTCCTTCCTGTTTTGCCAGAGATGATCCCTCACAAACCCCATGGTGTCCAGTCCCATCTTAGAAGGCGACAGTCATTGAGGGTAAGGACTCTAGGCAGGACTCTGGTTCCTAACTCACAGTCCCTCCTTTTCCCAGTAATGCAAGAAACTGAAAAACTTCTCATTGTTGCATGCAATCTGTACACTCACTATTTCCTCAATTTGCAGACTGCAAAACACTTGGGACAAAGTCTCCAAAAGGGTCGAATTTTTCCAAGAGGGTCCAAAGTTTCTGAAGGATATTGGCTGTGCCTGCTGTTGGTCTCTAAGTCACTTGGGGTCAACCCCATTCCTATAGTAGGCCCTGATGTCCGGGACTGAACTGAAGGGCAGTTTCACTCAATATCATAATTCTTGGGGGTGAGATGGACACTTTCTAACATTGATTTCATAGCTGTAGAACTATAGCCCACTGAATCACCGTGCTGAAAGAAAAGCTATTTGATCAAGGGAACAGAAACTCTAAGGAGTCACAGACAGGCCCAACTCTGTCCTATAGATCTCAATGCTGTAGCCCCAGAGAAAACCCTCCTCCAGACAGCTGAATTTCTGACTCTTTTTCAGAGGGTTTTGCATCTCAGAATTTCCAATTGTTCTATCACCTTCCTCCTCCCCACAGAAAGAACTCTTCAATATTAAAAAAAAAAAAAAAACCTGTGCAAAAGACTTCAAATCAAGCAAGAATCTGACCCTGAGGGTAGAGTGGAGGCAGGAAGCTTGGAGGGTAGAGGGTCACAGAGAATAGGGAACCATTATATCCTGTAATGTCTTTTCTTTGAAAATTATCTCACAATGCGACCAAAAGGTTCACTGAAAATTTCAGCTACTTGGAAGACAGTGGGTTTCTGTAGGGATAATGGGAGCTCCCGCAACTGTAGCTGAAGCCTTTACAACCATATCCCTGCTGTTCATGCTGGTTTCATGGCAGCCACTGTCCCAGGTGGTGCTGGGGAGCTGTGATGTTCAGGGGGGTCATGCATCCTTGTATAGAAAATGAAGTGGGAACACATGAGTGAAGAACTTTTGGATTTAATGACACTCTATCTACAGGAAAACATCTCCATATTCCCCCACCTTGCTTAGTAAATCCAGGACAAGAGAGTATAGATGGTAAAAGATGGTTCATGGCCCTTCCTCGTTCAGGCTCAGGAGACCTCCTAGAGCAGGGGTAGCAAACAAGTGCAACACAAAAAGCCAAAATTTTAAACTGTGAGAGTCAGAGAGCCACACCATGCAGTGACTTGCCAAAACAAACACTCACACAAAAGCATATAATTTTAACAATAATATATTAAACACATATTGCATTTTGCCATTTTAAGTGAGGGTAAAACACATATTGCATTTTACCATTTTGAGTGGGGGTCAAAATCATGCAGTGATGTTGAGGGTGTGCTGCGTCAGCAAGATAGGACCCGACATGTGCCACACAGGTCCCCCGCTCACTGGCCCATGCAGTTGTTTCCGAGGGATGGGAGACGGGATGACCTGTTCGGAGATTTCTCCTCAGAGGTTCCTCCTCAGAAGCAGCAGAACAAAATCCAAACTTGGCAAAGAGGTACAGTATACAAAATAATGAGAAGAGGTAAAGAGCCGCATTCATTTTGGCCAGAAGCCGCATGCGGCTCGAGAGCCACGTGTTCGCAACCCCTGTCCTAGAGACCTGAAAATGATTGCAGGGTGGTTTCCTCCTATGGACATGATGCCTACAGCTTGCCTGATGTGTACCAGGAGGAGGTCTGGGTTAGGGTAGCACAAGATGCATTTTGGAGGAGTGACACGATCAATGCCCTGAGACTAGGCAGATGTGGAAAATATGTAGCTCATCGAGGGGAACAGGTAAATTATGTGACAGCTTCTGAGGCTTTCTGACTTGGCCAGGACAATGCAAAAGAGGGGTGTTTGGGGAACATTTCTGGTAATACACAAAATCAGTTCCCTACTAGCACTGTCCTGTCAATTTTCACATTTTTCGGATCTTTTTCTTTCAACATTACTGCTTCCCCCTCAAACTATGGAGGATTGTCTGGATGTGTGTGTGTGTGTGTGTGTGTGTGTGTGTGTGTGTGTGTGTGTGTGTGTGTGTGTGTGTGTGTGTGTGTGTGTGTGTGTACCTGGGCTCTAAGAACAGGGTGGAAACTGAGGAATGGGGGTGTTCACAAATACCTGTTCTGATCCCTGAGCTCTCAGCACCTATTCACATCCTCACACAGCTGACTGTGCGAGCTGTAGCTCCTAGGAGTTCAGCCAGCGAAGAATGTTCAGACACTACACATGCCTGTCTCATACCTCTTCCTGGACTCTTGATATAGAGCACCGTCTGGTTCTAGGTTGGCCTGAGTTTGTGTGAATAACACAGCCTGGCTCTCCTGTGCACTTTTGTGGGAAACAGGAAGGCGGGAAATCACATCTGTGAGCTCAGGTTCCCCAGTGCTGATATCTCGGTCTCCCAGTCATCCCAGAGACATTGAGTGCCTGATGTCAACTGAGATCCAGACTCATGTACCATTTCTGGGACAAAGTCCAGCCTTGCTGTGAACCTGTTCTTATTCAGTCTGTTCTCACCTGGCACCTTGTGGTAATGCAGCATGAAAAGGGAAGGGCTAGATTGCTGCTCAGTCTAGAGCCTCTTCCTTCTGTCTTTGAATGAATTAATTTTCATGGTGCCTTTATAGAAAATCTTAAGTACACAAACCTTTCTTATAAGCAGAAAAAGTTGAAAATAAACTTACACTTCTATATCTTACAACTACTAAAAATATTTCATAGATATTCATGTATCAAATTACACTGAAATAATTATAAATATGGAAAACAAAAATATTTAGTTTTATCACTATGAGAATTATATGCTTAGCTGTACGATGTAATTTTAGGCCAAATTGATTAATAAAATCTGAATACACCTGAATTCTCTGCATATAAGTTTTGAAAAAATCATGCATTTATTTTAAGTTTTGGGGTCATATCCAGTAGTGCTTATTTCTGGCTCTTTACTTAGGAATCACTACTAACAGTACTTCAGCGACCATATAGGATAATGGGAATTAGACCTGGGTTGGCCAAATGGAAAGTTAGGACCCTTTCTACTTTGTAATCTCTGTTCCAGACACATTGTTTATAAAGGATAAAATTTGAAAATAATTTGATTATTTTGGCATGCTCTATAAAAAGATACAACGAAATATTAAAACAATATATAATAATAAATGTTTACTCTTATTTAAAAACTTACATATATTATTTAATTTAATAATTTCTGTTACTTTCTCTTTGAGGAATAATAAATGGATCAGAAGGGGCTCCTAATTTATGCTCAGGAGGTTCAGAGCCCCATCCAGCAATTCTCTCTGAGCCTGTGTTTCTACAGATGTGTCTGTAGATGCAATGCTATTCAGTTCCTGTGATATTGGAGAACATATAATATGGTGGAACTATCTGGGGCTACTCCTGGAGTTGCTAGGAAATCATATGGTGTAAGATATAGAATTGGGTTAGACACATGGTGGATATATGTACAAAATGATGTACCATTTCCTAACCTCAGGAATAGGAATCACTAATTATATCACCTAAAGACCACTTTTTTTGGAAAAGAATATTTTGTCAAAGTTTACGATTATTAGGTATAAAGATGACCAGTAAACCAAGGCAGGTCACATTCTATAATAAAATTTGAATTAAAAATTTGCCAAATCTTATATGATCAATAAGGAAAGTTTAATCAAAGAGAAAATTATGCACTCTTAGTGATAGAAGAGAATATTAGAACGCAAATTTAGAATCTACTGTTCTTTTGCTTCTTTAACCTTACTTCTGTGCATTCTGAGAAATACCTCAACGGCTATAAACTAAGGAATGGGACTATAAAAGGTGCATTCAAAGTAATACCAGGATAGTAAGATAGTTTAAGCAAATCAGCAATAAACTAAGGAATCTAATTGCACCCAGGGACTAATTACATCCTGAGTTCTGGGGAAACCAAATGGAATGTGGGCCACCTGAGGGCACCAAAATGGAAATCTATCTTGCTGGCAAAATCTTTAAAATCTATCCAGCTGGAACCAAATTTTTTTCTTCTCTGACCACTTTACCCCTAAGCAATGTAGTAATGTGTAACCAATGCATTCTAAAATTGTATAAAAGCAAGAATGTAAGATGGGCACGAGAGGTGTG
>PVKC010026162.1:0-16426 GCA_004027635.1 Crocidura indochinensis | reverse complement strand
TTTTTTTATGGCGGCTCTACTTTGAGAACATATTTTACTTTATATATGTTACATTGCGGCAGGACAGGGATTCAGACCTTAGGAGCAAACCATAAAGCCACTGTTCCTAAATACTTTGAATACTTCATAGCTTGTCCTAGGAATACTGAGAAGGGGCATGGAAAAGAAGCTGAATGAAAAACTAAGCCAGATTGGGGGTCAAGCCCAGAAAATTGGTTTTATTCTAGATGAAAGAGAAGTCACGGGTTTGAAGCAGGGAGTGTCCTAATCAGACTTAGAGTAAAGGAAAACAAACCAAACCAAACCTGACAAAACGGATTGTAAAGAGAACAAGACAGAAAGGAAAAAGCTGGGTAAGACATTTGCTTTCCAAGCCGAGTTTGATCCCTGGCATCCCATATGGTTCCCTGAACTCTGATAGGAGCGATTTCTGGGTGCAGAGCCAGGATGAACCCCTAAGCGCCGCGGTATGGCCCAGAAACTCCCCCCTAAAAAGAGTGGGGGGAGATTAACTGGGCTGTTGTGGAGAGCAGACCATGGAGAGGCCAAGAATGGAGGTGAACAGATAGGCCTTAGTCCAGTGCTTCTCAATTACTTTGTCATGCCCTCCTAGGAAGAAAAAACATTTTTAGCGCCCCTGCACGACTGTAAAAGGTATCTTTATTAAAATAAAAAACTTTGACCTGCAAAACAAAACTATATAAAATCATTTGAGCTGTGTTTCCATCAGAGGTGATGTCTGGATTCATGGCTACAACGAGCACGTTTTGCAATGCATGGCTTTTCGAAGCGGGGTTTGAAGCAGGACGCAGCAACTGTCAGCTCCAGAGACATAAACACGGGGCTCAGCGTGTGATGACAATGTTTGCACTATTTGAGAAGCACTGCCTTCCGTAATCCAAGCGGGCGGTTAGAGAGGCTGACGCGGACTGATGACGTGTGGAAAAGTGCGCCGGCCGAATGAAGCACCTCGACCAGCTGGCTACCCAGGGTCGAGACACCAAACCTGGGCCTCGGAAGGAACTTCCGGCTGCGGAGCCTCTGCAGCGTGCCTCGACTTCCGGAATCTCCGGCCGGAAGCAGGAAGTCGCCCAGGGGCCTCGGCGCCCTAGCCCCGCCCCCCTGCGGCGAAACCAACCTAAACCGTCGCTAAGACCGGCAAGACGACCTAGGTGGGGCGACCGCGCATGCGCCGAGGGGTCACGCGCGGCCTGCGCCACTGATCACTTCCGGGGCGCCGCGAGGGCCGCCGGGACGGGTCTCCCTGGCGAGCCCGGGTCTCCGTGTGTGTGCTGCCGCCGAAGTGGCGCTCGGTGACCCCTTGGCCGGGCCCTAGGCGGGCATCCGTGGAGAGTCTCCGGAGCGCGCCCAGACGTCCTCCCCGACCTGACAGCGCGAGCCCCGGGAGGAGGCGAGGCGAGGCGAGGGCTGCCGTGTCGCCGGGCAGGGCCGCGCGCGGGGCCGGGGCTCCTCCACCAGCGCCCGGGATGCGCGCGCGCGCCCTCGCCCTCGCCCTCGTCTGCACGTCCTCGGTGCCAACTCTCGCCAGCCCCGGGCAGCGCGAGCGCGAGGGCCAGTCCCCGAGCCGAGCCCACGGGCCGGGCGCCGCGGGGAATGTGAGCTGCGGGGCCGCCACGCGCCTCCGGGTAAGACCGGCGAGCCTCCGAGCTGCGTGCAGCACCGCGCTGCCTGCCCACAGTGGTCCCCAAAGCGCAGCCTTCCGCGCTCGACTCGTCGCCGGGTCCCCAGACCCAGCCCCGGTCCAAGGCCTTCGCCTACAGGTTCCCAGGAAGAGCTGCCAGCTGCAGGACAGGGAACGTTGCGTGCAAACACAGTCTTGTGGGCAGAGTAGATTAGATTGCCCAGGAGCCCCTGGCATGAGGTGTGATCACTTCGATCACAACCCTGAGTTTTTTTTAATCTTGATTTTTTTTTTTTTTGTGAATGCATTCATTGCTGTTCTCAGGTCTCGGATCTAAAAACAGGCTTTGATTTAGGATTACAAGCAGGTACTGAAAAGTGCACGATTGCCTGGGGTTGTATCTGTCCCTGTCCTAGACAAGGCGGTTGAAAGGGCCGTTTTTTCTTTTCCTTGTGTCTTTCTGGCTGCCAAATCCTGTTGCCTTTATTCATTTTGATTTAAAACAGATGCTTTCCTGCAGTTACTGCCATCTCCTACAAGACCCAAGAGCTGCTCTTTAATTGCTAAGAGCAAAAGTGGCACAGTCACTATGAGCCTTGATGTTTGAACTCTAGCTTCCGTTACTCGATGCTAGCCACTTGATTCTCAAGCCAAGCTAGGGGTGTGTTCTCTTCCAGAGTTGCATACAGAATTTTTTTTTTGGGGGGGGGTCACACCCGGCGGCGCTCAGGGATTACTCCTGGCTCTACGCTCAGAAATCGCACCTGGCAGGCTCGGGGGACTGACCATATGGGATGCCGGATTCGAACCACCGTCCTTCTGCATGCAAGGCTGCCATCTCTCCGGCCCTTTTATTTTATTTTTTTTTTTGGCTTTTTAATAGGAAAAGAAATGAAAGATTACACAGGACTAGAAAAAAACTTAAATACAGTATGTGAACATGATATGGAGGATATCTTTAGCATTGTAGATGGAATACTGACTTGCATTTTCTTTTTATTTTTATAATTTTATTTATTTATTTTTGTATTTTGGCCACACCTCATGGTGCTCAAGTCTTAACTCCTGGCTCTGCTGTCAGGAATCACTCCTGGTAGTGCTCAGGGGATGATATGGGATGGCAGGGATTGAGTTCAGTTTGGCCACATGTAAGTCAAATGCCCTACATAGCACTGTGCTATGGGCTTCAGCTCCTGATCTGCATATTTTAATATAATTTTTCTAGGATTCATAATTATCTGAAAATGATTCTTGTCTCCACAAAGTTAGTATCTGCTGAGGCAGGGAATGTACTTTTTTGTTTTGTTTGGGCCACACCTAGCTGCACTCAGGGGTTACTCCTGCCTCTGTGTTCAGAAATCGTTTCTGGCAGGCACAAGGGACCATATGGGATGCTGGGATTCGAACCAACGTCTGTCCTGGGTTGACGGCTTGCAAGGCAAACACCCTACCACTGTGCTCTCTCACTGGCCCCAGAATGTACTTTTTTGATATCAGTTGACTAGATTTGGAACCAGGTCTTCTGATTTGGCAGGGTGCTCGTTTTCTTATTCTTTATCAGATACTTTATCGATTTGTAGGGCGAAATCTCCAAATAATGGTATATTACCTTTGTGTGTTGCCCTTTTCCCAGATTCTCAAAATCTTTTATAGGTTTTCAGTAGCAATTATATCCTTTTTGTAAAATTTTGAATATCTGGGAACTTTGTTTTGGAGCCACACTGGGTGGTGCTCAGAGGTTGCACCTGGTTCTGCATCTTAGATGTCTGCCAGGAGCAATTTCTGAGTGCAGAACCAGGAATAACTCCTGAGCGATGCCAGGTGTGACCCACCCAAAAGCCCAACCCCCCCCCCAAATGTATTAAAACAATTGCTGATGGGGTCCCCTGAACACTGCTTGGGAGACCCCAACTCCTCAAAATAATCTTGTATATATAGACACTGTATCGCTGAACTGCCTATTTGAGATATTGAATGACTCTTTGAAGCAATTTGTTTAAGATGAAACAGGAGGGAGGAGAAGCTAGATTATTTGGGGGAGGGTGTTTTGGCTACACCATTGATACTCAGGGGTCACTTCTGGTGGTGCTTGTGGGGCCTTTGGGACCCAGGAGATCTAAGCAGGTTTCAGGCATGCAAAGCAAGTGCTCTTAACTCTATACATCTACTGCCACCAGAGGGGTGAGAGTTTTTGACTTCTGCCCTCATATTGTTTTTACCTTTTACTATAGGGGATTTTTACAATGTGGGAGGTAATTATTGAGTTGAAGGTGTTATATATGAAAACATTTCCATAAGATTATTATCTTACTGATCCTACCCTAATCAATTATTGTACCCATCCTAGGGTGGGAGCCGAATATCAAATAAGGAATGATCCAATATACTATCACCAGGTCACACCCTAGGGTGAAGGGACTGCTATGAATATTCTGTGAGTGGTTATGAGTGAAAGGGCTGTCTTAAATGGTGATCCCACCTTCTGTTCAGAGGGATCAACTTGGGTTTGTGTGTTAAACATGTATGTCTCATCACCCTCTGGAGATTGATTTAGAAGTACCACACTCTGGAATATTAGTGGAAGAAGAATGACAGGTTTCTTCTTAAGATCTGTTGGGTTGGGGCCGGGTGGTGGCGCTGGAGGTAAGGTGCCTGCCTTACCGCGCTATCTTTGGACGGACCGCGGTTCGATCCCCCGTGCCCCATATGGTCCCCCAGGCCAGGGGCGACTTCTGAGCGCATAGCCAGGAGTAACCCCTGAGCGTCACTGGGTGTGTCCCAAAAAACCAAAAAAAAAAAAAAAAAGATCTGTTGGGTTTGAGAAATGAGAAGCAAGAACCAGAATGAGGCTGGGACTCACTGAATCAGAGACAGTTTTAAAATATGTTAATGTCTGTTTCCTCTAGCCATGGACACATCATATGATGGTACTGAGGTAACTGTTGTGATGGAGGAAATTGAGGAAGCCTACTGTTATACTGCTCCTGGGCCACCCAAGAAGAAGAAAAAGTATAAGATTCATGGAGAAAAGGCCAAGAAACCAAGGTTAGTCAACATAATCTTTTTTCCCTATGGTTGTCATTTTGATGACTGGGCAGTAGGGCCAGGTGGTATCTCTACAGGGAGGGAAATTGAAAGTGTGAAGGTATCAATGATAACTAAATAGTATCCAAATTGTAGCTCTTATTTTAGCAGTGAATACTTCAGACTTTTTGCCAGGGCTTTCTTTCACCATTAAGGAGTGAGGGTTCACTTTCCATTTCTACTCACTTCCTTCTCAGGCTCCAGAAGTTGCTGTTTATTTATGAAATGACCAAAAAGCTGTGTAGAAAATGATTAGACTATATAACAGCTTCCCAAGACACCTTTCCTCAAAAGCCTTAAATGATAGTCATCTGCATCTTTTCAGGGCACATTTCAGATTTAAGTTTATCCTTGTAGAAATGCAGAAGAAGCTGGTCCATGAAGAAGCCAGCCAAACTTTTGCTTCCTCTGAAGGGAAATATCCTCCTGCATCCCATCTGGGGTGTTATTTGAATGTTTTCTTGTTTAGATAAATGTTTTGACGTAAAAGGCCTGTTTGGTATTTACTTCTTGGCTATTCTAATCCTACTGTTACATATGTATGTCTGACTTTCTGGGGGAGAGCCCTAAGAAAATGCTTCCTCAGGTCAGCCTACCTTCTGTACTATTACGACATCTACCTGAAAGTGCAGCAGGAGCTCCCCCACCTCCCCCAGTCTGAGATTAATAAGAAGATTAGTGAGAGTTGGCGTCTTCTCAGCGTGGCAGAAAGGAGTTACTACTTGGAGAAAGCCAAACTGGAGAAAGAAGGCTTAGATCCTGTAAGTAACCCTATTTTCAGCTTTCCACTGTTTTCTTCATTAACTCAAGGCCTTAGTTTCATGGCAAAATGCTGGGAAAATTAATCCCCCATCATTTTATTTACTTGCAAAACTGAGTTGAATTATTTTATTTTATTTTTTTAATAATATATATCTTATTCACCTTGCCTATATCGGTCCATAGGGCAGTGTATTTTCTGAGTCAGTGAGCATCTTATTCTGAAATAAACATAACTTAGAACCCCTTATTTTCATGGGTGCTTAGTTTAATTCTCCATTAGTAGTTGATATAGGGGCCCGGGAGATAGCATGGAGGTAAGGCATTTGCCTTTCATGCAAAAGGTCATCAGTTCGAATCCTGGTGCCCCATATGGTCCCCCGTGCCTGCCAGGAGCAATTTCTGAGCATGGAGCCAGGAGTAACGCCTGAGCACTGCCAGGTGTGACCCAAAAACAAAAAAAAAAACAAAAAAAAATAGTTGATATAGGTATTTTGTTCGACATGATGATTTTTCTTTTACTTTTTAAAAAATTATTTTATTTTTAAATTAATAATAAAATTGAGTCACCATGAAATACAGCTACAAAGTTATTCATAATTGAGTTTCAGTCATACAGTGTCTAACACACTTCACCAGTGCGTCCCCATTTTCTCTCCTGCCCTCCCCCCTCTTCCCTTGTGGCAGATATTTTTCTTCAATTCCTCTTTTTCTCTTTCCTTTAGACACTGTGATTTTTCATATTGTTAATGCAGGGATATTATACATATCACTTTACCTTCTTTCAGAACCCAGTTCTGGGATCGTAGCAATATCACAGAAATAGATAGTAACCTTGCACGTGTCCAACCCTGGACGGAACCCGGTTTGATTCCTGGCATCCCACATGCTCCCCCATGCCTCCCAGGAGCTATTTCTGAGAGCAGAACCAGGAGTAACCCCTCAATACTGCTAGGTGTAACCCAAAAACCAAAAATAAAAAAGAACAGAAAGAACCCAGTTCTTCAGAGTGATCACTGTCATTGCCATAGTGGTCCTTTTTCTGGCCTAACTGTATTTACTCCGTATTTGTGGCAAGCTTCCTACCATGAGCTTGGTCATCCTGGCCCTTGACTCTATTGTTTTTGGATATTATTATCATGCTGTCTTCTTTTTTTCTGTTTATCCCTTTCCCTACTACTCATTTTGTTCAACATGTTACTCTCCATATCCATTCATGTATATGCAAATCCTAACAACTACATTATATTTCATTATATAGCTGTACCACAGTTTGTTAATCCACTCATCTGGTTCCTGGCACTAGGGTTGTTTGCTGATTCTGGCTATTGTGAATAGTGCTGCAGTGAACATAGGAGTGCAGACAGCTTTTCTGCATTGGGCTCCTAGGGTACACCTATATAATCAAGTATAAGCTGAGATTTTTCAGCACAAAATTTGTGCCAAAAACCCAGAACTTGGCTTATACTCGGATCATACAGGTTATTTGATTCGGTGCATGCACACTGAATCAAATGTGCAGTCTCCAGTCTTCTGCCATCTGCTGGAGGGGGCTGTGCTTCATCTCAGTCCACAAGTCTCAGCTGAGCTGACACCAGGATTCGAACCAACCACCTTAGGTCCTGGATCGGCTGCTTGCAAGGCAAACGCCTCTGAGCTATCTCTCCGGGCCCGAGTTAGATGTTTTCCTTAAGATTCACCAGTGCCTATATTTCTTCGAAATTAGCCCATTATCGGATGGGTATTGGGTGTGTAGCTTTTTCCATTATCTGTTTCCTTTGAGGTAGAAAAGCTTCTTAGTTTAATGTAGTCCCAATTTGTTTATCTTTGCTTCCATTCGTAGTGTTTCATCCTGGAATATGCCAGATGTATAGATTCTTAGAGTCTTAAAATCTCCCAAATTTGGAAAGCTATGGTCTGGCTGAGGCTGTCAAGAGCAGGATCCTTACCTTCATCTTCACTCTCTTCTACTCCATCAATTTCTTCTTCTGATTCAGGAATTTTCTTTTTCTTTTTCTTTGGAGATTCACATTCTCCAGCATGTTTTTGGAACAGGCATGACTTTCCCCAAATTCATAACATTTAGATTTATCAAAGTAGTTTCATCTTCGGATAAACTAAGCTGCTCTTCCATTGTCGATAGCAATGCTTGCTTTTAAAACTCTACCAAATAACTGTTCGTTGTTTATGGCCTCTGTGCAGTTTTGTGCAGTCTTTATCCAAAATCAAAATAAATGCAACCCTTTACTCTTCCTGATATCTTTATCTTTCATTATAGTAATCTTTACAACTTGGCCATACTTGGAAAATATCCAGTATAATCATTGTTGGTCAGGGAAATAGCTAAGTTGGAAACATATGGTGCTTTTACTTGGGGCCAACCCACCACTCATTTCTTCAGGTCAGCTGGGCAGAGAGCTCTGAAGAGCTCACTCTGGTTCATCTTCGTGAACCACAAGCGGGGTCTCACTGGTTTGGGGAGCTGTAAGGCGCAAGAAAATAGTGGAGCAGCACCATTTCCGGGCTCAGCACACATGATGATTTTTCATGTGGTAAGTTGGATTAATGTAATTAGTAGTGTATGTCTGCTGCCAATGATCATATTAGCAGTAATTAGACTTGAATAGTTAGAGGTAGATACAATTACTTTGTATAATGCCACATTTCACTGTTACAGCTGGTATGGAGTACAAAGTTAAAGAAAGATCAAGATGGTGGGAGAGATGGTGGCTCGGCAGGCTTGGATTCTAGAGCAGAGAGCAAACAAGAGAAAGATTACATTTATGTTTGCCATTTTGTTCTATCTAGTCCTCAGTCACAAAGTGCACTGACAACTGTTAATATAGCCACTTTTTAAGACTACAGAGGAAAATAACTTTGTTGTTGCAAATGAAATATTAACTCCTTTTTAAAGTTGAAACGATGTTCATAACTTGTTTTTGGTTATGTAGAACAGAGGTTTCCTAGAAATGCAACAACTCTTTATAAATCCTCTGAACAGGCTGTCTTTCCCTTTAGTGGATTCTCTCATCATTGCCATTTGTATTTTGTCATCCTTATTGGCATATTCTTTGTACCCTAGATCAGCATTTCTGCTCTATATCAGGGTTTCTTTTTTTTTTTTTTTTCTCTCTACCATGGCCTACTTCCAACCTTATTTCCTTTTTGTGGAGTACCCCCATCCTACCTTTTAGACACTAGATTTGTATTCTAACTCCCCCACCCCCAGGAATATCCTAGGCGGCTGCCTTACAGAGGGCTGTCTTGTCCTTGACTGCTTACATGATCAGTTTATGCACAGTGTAGGCATCAGTCTCTGGTGTAGCGGAGAGGCAGAGTATAGGAAAGGGACACAGTCTTCCTTTTCTTTTTACATGATTAAGTAAGCATTCTCTTGACAATTTTTCTGAACTCTAACAATATTTTTATTACTATAAACATTGGTTTACAAAGTTGCTCATATTAGGCTGGCTTTTTCTGGCATTCAGTGTTCAAGACCGATTCCATCACTAGTATAATATTGCTTCCACCATTGTCTCCCAACCAACCTCCTAGACAGGCACAAAATAATTTGTTTTATATTGCCCATTTTAACTAAATAAATGATAATGGAATTATTGGGGAAAAAACTCATTTAAGAAAATCTGTGATGGGCCGAGCAGTGGCGCTGGAGATAAGGTACCTGTGCTAACCTAGGATGGACCGCGGTTCGATCCCCCGGTTCCCCATATGGTACCCCGTGCCTGCCAGGAGCGACTTCTGAGCAAATAGCAAGGAGTAACCCCTGAGCGTCACCGGGTGTGGCCCAAAAACCAAAAAAAAAAGAAAAGAAAAGAAAAAGAAAATCTGTGGTTCGCTAGAGGTAAGGTGTCTGCCTTGCAAGTGCTAGCCAAGGAAAGATCGTGACCGCGTTCGATCCCCTGGTGTCCCATATGGTCCCCCAAAGCCAGGCGCAATTTCTAAGTGCTTAGCCAGGAGTAACCCCTGAGCATCAAACGGGTGTGGCCTGAAAAACCAAAAAAAGAAAAAAAGAGAATCTGTGGAACAGGAGAGATGGCATGGAGGTAAGGCGTTTGCCTTGCGTGCAGAAGGACAGTGGCTCAAATCCAGCATCCTGTATTGTCCCCCAAGCCTGCCAGGAGCAATTTCTTAGCATAGAGCCAGGAGTAACCCCTGAGCACTGCCAGGTGTGACCCAAAAATAAAAAAAAAAAAAAAAAAAGAAAATCTGTGAAAATTATTTTATTTCACAATGGGATCAGTTAAGCCATTGACTGAAGGTATACTGAGCTCTTTGCTGCTAGTTGTGTATTCTGTGTTAATTGGGTTTTTGGTTGATTGGTTGGTTTTGGTTTTTGGACACCTAGCAGCACTCGAGTTACTCCTGGTTTTATGCTCAGAAATTACTATTGGCAGGCTTGGGAATACGTGGGATCAAACCTGGGTCAGCAGTGTGCAAGGCAAACTCCTCATGTACTTGGCTATTGCTCCCTGTGCTGTTTTTGTTTATTGAGTTGAGGTGGCTTCTGTGCTACTTTATCATCTAATTTGGATTTCTATTGGATTTGGAAGTGTTGTGCATGCTCCAGGAACTACAGGCGAGTGTGGGACAAGACTACCTGCCCCCACACCAAGAAGACCCCAGAGTTTTCAGCCCCAAACTGGTGTACTTGGAGTTTTTGTCCATTTGCTGTTTTCAGATTAGTTATAAAGCTGGGCCATCAAGCATCGTGCTGATGGATGTTAGGTATGGTGCAACTTCCAGGACTTCAGCAGCATGCGGACTCAGCTCACCTTGCTCATGCAGGTGACCCAGAATTTTCAGCCATGAATTTGTTGAATTTTAACAACTTGGCCTGATCTCTTCTGAGAATAGTATGGGTCTTTGGAGTTGGTTGATGAGTTTTCATGGCAGCCACTGTGTGCTGTAATTGTGGCTGATTTGCAGTTATTGATAATTGAGTTTTAGACATAATAGGTTCTAGTATCGATCCCACAATCAGTGTCAAATATTTCCCTCCACTATTGTCTCCCAGCTCCCTTATATTCCACCCCCAATCTACCACCTTGACAAGCAAGTTTTAATGTTTGGTAGTTATTATTGTTTGGATCTCCTACTTTTAGTCTTGAATAAAGCTGTATACCCAAATCTGTGGTTTGGATATATAACTGCCACACCCTCACATTACCAGTATACCTGAGATACTTACTCCCTGCTCTCAACTGTTACTTCTCTTTCCCTTTTACTTCCCTCCTTGATTTCTTTCCTCCTGTTCTCCTGCTCTCAACTGTTACTTCTCTTTCCCTTTTACTTCCCTCCTTGATTTCTTTCCCCCTGTTCTCCTCTCTGTACTCAGGGGTCTAGCGTGATATTTCTTCTCCCTGTTTTCTGGGATCTAGGGTAATAATTTTCTATACAAGAAAATAATACTTGGGGCCAGAGAGATAGCACAGCGGCGTTTGCCTAATCTGTATCAACTTTTTTTTTCTATTTCTGGCACTATTAATAGGACTGTGAATAGATTAACTCTGATATCAACTAACTGTAACCTTGAAAGAATTACTTAAGTCTTGGTTTGGATATTTGTATCTACTTACAGTGTTTAAAAATCAATAACCTAAAAGCATCTATGTGAGTTCTTAGTCAATAAGTAGATCCCTTTAGTAAGTGAAATATCCAGTGACTGCTTCAAAAGGGTGATTTTCCTTGAACATACTATAATAAGACATTGAGCTATCTGCTATATTTAACATCTTTAGATTACCTACTGTGCTCTATCCCTCCTGCCTTTGCACTTGGGAGTTTTCTGAGCCTTCTTGACAGACTTTCTTCTTGACATCCTTTTATATCTTTGTATCTCCTGCCAAATGGCAAGGTCCGTGGTTCCAGTATTACTATTTCTGGACTATGAGGTAATTATCAACTTTTCTTTTGTTTGTTTTTTTTTTTTCGTTTGTTTTGGGCCACACTGGATGATTCTCAGAGGTTACTCCTGTCTCTACTCCCAGGAATTACTTCTTATAACTCTTGTGGGACCACGTGGGATTCTGGGGATTGAACCCATGAACCTAGGTCGACCTCATGCAAGAAGAAAACCTTACCATTGTACTATCTCTCTAGCCCTGAGTATCATCTTATCCCAGAAGACAGGGTTTGTTGATTTAAGCTTAGGCCATGGTATCTGTTTGCACCATTTAGTTTTATTCTCCTGGCTCGGTTGCTTTAAAGGATGACTTGAAAATGTCTTTTTACCATTCTCTCTGTAATAAAGGCTTATAAAGGAAATTGGTTGATCTTTGATGTTTCATCTGAATACTTTTTAACTTTCATCTCTGGGTGCTGCTTTTGTGCCTAAGTAATTTCATATTGACATCTTGCTTTTGGTTTATTTTAAGGATCTTTTTGTAACTGACTTAGTGTTCCTTTTAGAAGATGCTTCCAAAATTATTTTTGGTTCCATTTAATTTCAGTTTTCACTTGACTATTCACTTTTAGCTTTTTGGATAAATTTGGGTTTAAATTGGAAGAAGCAATATTTTTATTGCACACAGTTCATTGCGTATGACTGTTGCGCTCATTGCATATTGTGTATGTTCATTGTGTATGGTGCTGGATCTTCTCAGAAGACATGCCTGAAGTCCCAGTTTTACTGCTTTCTAAGGATTTGGGGAAACTTTCCTCCCCCAAGTTTAAACTCCTTCAGTTGTGAAATGGTAGCAGCACTTATTACTTTTTTATTTGGGGGGGGGGGCACACCCAGCTGTGCTCAGGGATTACTCCTGTCTCTGTTCCCAGAAATTATATTTGTCAGGCTTGGGAGATCAATCATACAGGATGCCAGGAATCTAGCCCATATTGTCCGCATGCAAAGTGAACACCCTACTTGCTGTGCTATTGCTCTAGCCCCAGTAGTTTTGTTGTTAAGGCCAGAAAAGTATTATCCAAACTTAAAATCTTAGGACAGTACACTATGTGAGACCCAGAGTTCCAGTTCAGTTTGGGTGCATAGATCAGTGCCCTTTCCACATTTTATCCACTTTGATTCCTGTGTGATTATGTAAGTTACATTAACTAAAGAATGCTTCGAATGAAAATGAAACTGCTCATGATAGAGGCTGGTCCTGTGTCAGTTTTTGGCTAAGAAATCAGTCTTTTTGGTCCCTTTTGCATAGAGAAAAGCCCAATTTATGTGTTTGTGCTCCATTTGTCTGATTGTCTTCCCTTTCCTGTCTTCCTCATCCTCATCCTCAGAACTCTGAGATCTCTGCGCTGTCTGCTGTGGTCCCAGACATCCCAGGTTTCAGAAAGATTCTCCCCCGCTCAGATTACATCATCATCCCCAAGAGCAGTCTGCAAGAGGATCGGAGCTGCCCTCAGCTAGAGCTCTGTGTGGCTCAGAACCAGATGTCCCCCAAAGGATCTTCCCTGGTATCCAACACTGGTTTGGAGACAGTATCTAGTCATGCGGCAGTGGCAGAGCAGTGCCTAGCTGTGGAGGCCCTAGCAGAAGAGGTGGGAGGCCTTACCCACTCAGGTGCTGTCCAGGAGATCACCACCTCAGAGATCCTTAGCCAGGATATACTCCTGGAGGAGGCGTCTTTGGAGGTAGCAGAGAGCCATCAGCCATACCAGACAAGCCTGGTCATTGAAGAGACATTAGTGAATGACTCACCGGATCTCCCCCCTGGAAGGCTGACTGTACCCCACACTCAGGTTGGGGAGAGTATGTCAGTGGTGACGGTCATGAGGGTAAGTGGCTCAGGTACTGATGTCTTTTGTAAGAATGTTTTTTTAAATGCCAGGTTACTTGAATTCACACTCAAGCCTATGGAAATAAAACTGAAAACGAGGTCTCTCTAGTGACCTATTGTCACACCCAGTTGGGGGAAAGACTTTTCATCGATCCTACGTTTGGATTTTCAGAAGAAGAGAAACAACCATCAGAGTGACCTGCGTAGGGAGAGATGAGCTTTGTATAGGCTGAACAGGCACTCTTGCCTGGGCATTTGCCCTGGTTTGATGCTTAGTGCTACTTATAAAGCATGCCACTGGCTTGATCTGGACAGACAACATGCTAAAAGGTTGAGTTCTTTGGCTAACTTTGGAGTCTTAAGTTTCTTCTGAGCGCATAGCCAGGAGTAACACCTGAGTGTGACTGGGTGTGGCCCAAAAACAAAAAAAAAAAGAGCCTTTTATAACCTGTAAAATAAGAATAGCACATTGCTTGATGTTTGTTTGTTCTCTGTGACCTAAAATTTATTTTGAGATCATTGTAGTTTTTTTTTAAGTTTTGTTTTTATGTTTTTTTATCATGAGCTGCTAGTACCAGCATATTTTCTATGTTTGTTGGACTTGATCCCTTGACTGGTCTACAGTCTATCTTAAAATTCTCCTCCATGTGTCCACAGGACTCCAGTGAGAGTAGCTCTGCTGCACCAGCCACACAGTTCATCATGTTGCCTCTTCCTGCTTACTCAGTTGTGGAGAACCCCACCTCCATCAAACTGGTCAGTGTGGGGGGAAATTGATAGACTAGAACTTGTTCTAAGACTTCCAAATCTTAGAACACTGGAACTGGCCAAAGTCTTGGAGACTCTGTGGTTCCCGTGTTCTTAGCTGGAGGTGGTGGGAGAATAAAGAGGGGGTATAAATGGAGCAACTCTAGTTTCATGAACTCGTCATTTTTTTTTTTTTTTTTTTTTTTTTTTTTTTTTGGTTTTTGGTTTTTGGTTTTTGGGTCACACCCGGCAGTGCTCAGGGTTTACTCCTAACTCCATGCTCAGAAATTGCTCCTGGCAGGCACGGGGGACCATATGGGGCACCGGGATTCGAACGGATGACCTTTTGCATGAAAGGCAAACGCCTTACCTCCATGCTATCTCCCGGGCCCCAAAGAACTCACCTTTTATACAAAGTTTTCGCCTTGAGATCAGAAGATTCCGTGGTTTTTCTTATATTTGCAGGTGCACATATATAACTTAGAAAAATGAAAATTCCTTTAGCTCAGCCCTATTGTTGTATATAGTTTAGGGGGGAAAAGGCTCAGTAAAGAGGTTTGTTTTCTCATGATTCAAATCACAGAACTACAAACCAAATTAGAAGCTTAATTAATTAGAATTAAATAACTATAGTTTAATTATTTTTTTCACTGCACACTGTAAGCTGGGCTGAGAGTATACCTAAATACTTTGTATTTCTTTTTTTTTTTTTTTTCTTTTATGTTTTGACAAAATCAGTGATGTTCAGGGGTCTCCTGATTCTTCATTAGGAAACACTTCTGGTGAGCTTGGGGTCAATATGGGATTCTGGGGATCAAACTTAGGTCAGCCACATGGAAGAAAAGTGCCCTATGCACTATTGCTCTGGCCCCTCTATTCTATTATAAATTGTATTGACATATCCTCACTGATTTTCACAATATATATTGTAATACAAATTTTTTTTTAGCATTAAACTTATATCTGGAGTCTAAAGAGATAGCACAGGGTTTTAGTCACATGCTTTGCTTGTCACCAACTCAGGTTTGGTCCTTGCACCTAATGGTCTCACAAGCATTGAAAGGTGAGGCCCAGACCCTACCCTCTTCACTCCTCAGAGTTAACAAATTTGTATCCTGTAGCATAATAGTTAAACTCTGGTACTCTGTAGCCTTTTGAAGACTACATTTTCTTTTGAATTTTGGGCCATATTAGATACTCAGGGGTTACTCCTGGTTCTGTATTCAGGTTTATTTCTGTGTTTGGAGGATAGAAGCTAGGATATTCAGCTGCATGAACGGCAAAGGCCGTACCCAGTCTACTTTCTTTGGCCCCAGTTTTGTTTCTTTTTTATTTTGCTATTTTTCTTGCAGCTAACACCTCCAGTGTTTGGGGTTTTTGTTTGTTTTAAGTGGGCAGTGCCTCCAACTTGCTCTTGGCTCTGTACTTAATGATCACTCTTGGCAAACTCAGCTATCATTATTGGCAGGCTCTAGAGACCATATGAGGTGCCAGGAATTGAATCCAGGTCAGCCTTGTGCAAGGCAAGTGCCCTTCTCACTGTACTGTTTCTCGAGTACTGACCTCCAGTGTTGAAGTTGGTGTAAGATGCCTTTGTTTAAGGGTATATTAAGGGGGAATTATTCTCCTCCATGTGTCCACAGGATTCTAGAGAGAATAGCTCTGCTGCACCAGCTACACAGTTCATCATGTTGCATATTAGGGCAAAGCATTCAGTCATTTGTCTGAGGGAGTTGGCTGGCTACACCAGTGGTGCTTGGGGACCATGTAATACCAGAAATCAAAGTTAGGTTAACTACATCAAGGCAAAGTACCTTAGCTCCTCTACTCTCTTTCTGTTTTGACCATATTCTTTCACCAGTGGGTACAGTTTTAGCTACAGGATTTTCATAGGCACACATATCAAGTTCATGTAATTCTCATCTGTTTCTGATTTTGTAGGTTTTTTTTTCAAGAATGAATGTTATGCTTTTTCTGTGTCTATTGAAATAGCGAATGGATTTTTTTAATTTAATGTGATACCTTCCTCCCTTCTTTCCTCCTTCCTCCCTTCCTCCCTCCCTCCCTCCCTCCCTCCCTTCCCCCTTTCTTCCCTCTCTCCACAACTGGCAATGCTCAGGGGCTACTCTTGGATCTGTACTCAGGAATCATTCCTGGCTGTGTTCAGGAAAGCTTATGGGATGCTGGGAATTAAATCTGTGTAAATTGCATGCAAAGGAAGGACCTTACCTGCTGCACACTCTTTCCTACACAAATGTGGTTACTATCATTGTTCTACAAATGCTATATATACATATATATATTTGTCTTCAGTTTTCTTCTCCATTACAGTCTTCGCCTGGTATTAGCATTCAGATTAAATTTGTCTTAAAGTGAGTTGGGAACTATTTTCTCCTGTTCAGTTTTTCTGGAAGAGTTGAAGTATTTTATTATTTCTTCTTTA